>JAMLFT010009474.1:0-12685 GCA_026544285.1 Pachyrhizus erosus | reverse complement strand
TATATTTATTTTAGAATACATGTAAATTTTAAAAATATATTTATATTATGATAAAAGATGAGAGAGGAGAAAGAGTTTTAAAATTTAATGTTGATAAGAGATGAAAGAATTTTTTTTTTAATATTTAATAATAATAAGAAACAAGGAAAAAAATTAAACAGTATAATATTATAATAATAAATAAAAGAACTTTAATTTTTTTTTTATTTAAATTATATGTTATAAGTTGCTAATACATTCTAACGGAAAAAAAAAATGTGTGTATATCAGCTATCCATTTATTATTTTACTCAGATATAGAAATAAGCCCATTAGTCATTAATAGTCCTAATAAAGGGTCATAAACTTGCTTTCTTATTATTAATAGTAAATATAAATTATGTCACACGCATAAACACTGGTTTGGTGATTTGTATAGCAAAGTAGCTAAATTACTTTAATTAAATTGATTTTATATGAAAAAGCGAGTTATCTGGACTAAATTGGATCAAAATGAAATAATGTAACTTAGATTCCGACCTGATCAGTCAACGTTATGAAACATTAATGGTTGCCCTCTAGCCTTATTTCTCAACCTGCCAGATTGTAAAATAATGTTCACAGGATAAATTATAAAATTACCATAATTCTAACCAATTCTTATTCAAATTTTATTAATTCTTTTGGTAAATCGAAAATCTCAATTATATATGAGATGAAGATTGGTCGACACTACAAAACTTGAAAAAAAAAAAAAGCTTGTTATTGTTGAATTAATCATACTTTATTACAAATATAGAAGTTAAGATCTCCTGCAAGAAACTGGATTATGTTCTCTGACATTCATGTGCTACACAGTTTTAAAATATAAAACTTTTTCCAGATTCTTCTTCCAGTTTGTCACCTTTCCTTGGCGTGATTCATACATCCAAAAGAGTAGGTACACTACTTCATCTTGCATGCTGTTTATGCTACTAGCTTCCAATTGAAGAGTTGAGCATGTATAATCAGAGTAGTACAGGAGAAGAAGCCAATTATATCTCAAGAACGATATCTGTTAAAAAAAAAAAAAACAAAAAAAGCAAAGACACATGCTGTAAAAAATAGCTGAAATTGACTTTGTTCCTAGACATCTTCTCAAGGGATAGCTTAGTAGATCGAAAAGCAGGAAAACATTCTCGCAAATTAATTAAATAACTCGGACATGATTACATGAACTTAGGCACCATGTGAAACTAATGTATATGATTAATAAACCATAGAATAAAAATAAATTAATCAATGTGTAGAACTTACATTCAGAATCAGTCTTGACCCATTTGCTTCCAGTTTCTACAGCAGTAGCAAGTTCCTCTTCATCATCATCCTCATCCCCATCATCCTCATCGAACTGAGACATTGGTGTGGCTTCAAGGTACTTCTTTACAATCGGTGTTGTTGAACATGAACCATGGGGATATATATTTTTGTGAAGTATTGCCCTCAAAATCTGTGATCACAAGCAAAGTAACAAGAATAAGAAAAGTAATTTAAAGAAGGAGTAATTAAGTTAAAGGATGAGAACTGAGAAGTGAACAAAGGCTTGCATGGTTTCTCATCTACCTTTTCCATTCTAGATTCAGTGGAAAGTGGATCTTTGAACAAAGGGGTAGGTTGAAATCCACTTTTGCAAGCAAGCATCTTCTTGAGAAGGAAAGAGAGTGATTTCTTGCCAACACCTCTCTTACTGCTATGATCCAAACAACAATCTTTTCTCCTGCTGAATATAATACTATTGGTTTGGTAGAAATTACCACGGCTTACATTGGAGACATCAGAAACAGACTCATTTTCTTTTATCAGATCATTGGTGTGATCTTCTTGTTCACCTGCCAAATTTATCTCCACCCGCCCCTTAAAAAATATGCTGAATTCATTCTGAATATTTCCAACATCTTCAAGCGTAACCTCTTGTGTGCAATCCTGAAATGAAGATGAATCCTCTTCAGTGTTGTTAGTCATTCCACCCGAATCTTCTTTCATGTTGTTGCTCCCAAACGTTCCAATTGCTAGGAGTGCTTGAGGCCAGTCACTGAACTCTTGTTTGCAAGGTTCATGCCCTATGTAATCTGATGGAACAAAATCAATCATCAGAGATGATAGAATAGAAGGTAATATAAAATAGCAAGCACATAGTTAAAATGGATAAATATTTCAAGTACTTTAGAATTGAAAATAGTTGGTTTATAATTCTATAAACTGAATTATTTTTTGTTCTAACTGTTTCTTTCTCTTGTACCCTTTTATTGAAAAGTCTAATAATTGAAGCCTATAACCTTTACCCAAATCTCCACTGACTATACATAATTAAGCTCAAGTGGCATGTTTCTTTCCCTGTGGAAATGAACAAGGTTATCCAACACACAGTAGACACTATCAAACCTCAATTCTGTGAACATTGTTTTGTTGTTCTTAGCCGTGAGTATTATTGTGTTCTTAACTCTGTACAAAATAGTGTTTTATCATTATGTGCATCTAGAAACAAAACCCATAGCTAGCCAACGTCATAATCAGACCTGAGCATACTAAACCATGTAAAAACTGTGGCATATATGATCCTGTCATTGGAGAGTGATGAAGCTAAGAAAAACAAAACAATAGAAGCTTACGGGTAGCTGAAATTGAGCTACTTTGTTTCTTTTTTCCATTGCTCCCATTGATCCTGGTTTGTATCCAGTCAAATATCTGCAAAGGGACATATCACCTTGCTTAGAGACGCATGCTAATTGGTAATGAATAATAATGTGAGCACAAGAGAAAGCAAGTGTTCCTCACCTTCATTTTGTTGAATCAGCTTTGAAGATCCTCTAAGTAAAATATATAGAAATTTTGCAAGATTGCACGATCAAGAATATACAGTGCGCGGATCCCACAATTAAGCCAAGTCCAGCAAGTGCTGAGCTGCAAAAAGCTTTAAAGTTTAAATAGACTTGCTAATTAGTGGTTCAAGTTCCCAAACAGTGACTTTCGCAAACTCTTGATTTCTCTACGTTGTCTTTTTATCATCCCTCTTCCCAACCATAATTTTTTATTTCTGGTCTCCTTTGCTAGATAATATTTTATGGAGGAAAAGATAAACAAATGTGGCCATATATATTAAAACGACTATTGAAATTCAATCACTAATGAAGGATCTGAAATCTTCAAGAATATTGGGACATTATGTGGCATCCAAATATTGAAGAGTTTAGTTTCAGAGCCACATGTATGCCTTCGAAGTTCTTAGGTGGTCTTCTTTCATCTCTATCCTCTTTTTTTCAAGAGAGTTTACTAAGGAGTTTGCCCTTTTCCACGTTCATAATATGTCAAAAACTTATAGGAGTATATCAAAATAAACCTAAATATTTTAGGATTTTATGCTTTGGTCTCCGGTTATAAGTTTTTAATTTTTTTTAAAAATTGAAATCAACTTTTAATTTTTTGTGGTTTTCAATTTTCAAATTTCAATATCATAGATTGAAGACAAATTATATAAAATTCATGCAACCAAATGAACATCAAAATACTAATATGAAGATGTGGACAACTACTTCACATATCTATAAAGCAACATAATTTTGATCAATACAACACAAGCAAATTAGATGAAAAACACATTTTTAGCCATCACAATTGCTTTTGACTTTTTTAAATCCTTCTCACTTTAAATTTGATGTTTTGTTTTCTAACAAGAGAAGTAAACTCAATGATGTAATAAGAGAACATGTTCAGAGTTCTACTTATCACAAAACTTAACAAGAGTGAGCATGTCATGGGAATGCAAGATTCTAGTATGTTAACATAAAATGTTAATAAAATTATTGTTGACTCATTGACAATTGTACTAAATTGTACAAGTAGTTAAATAATGAGTAAAGTATCATTTTTTTAAAAACTTGCACAAATTTTAGCATAAGCGCAAAATAATATGGAAAATCAAATTTCAACTCCTTTTGTCTAAAGAGATTCATTGAAAATAATAAACAAGTAGTATCTGTACAAAACCATATGAAAAATCAAATTGAATAAAAGATTCATTGAAAATAATAAATGCATTAAAAAAATCACATCATAAGACCAATTTTCATTTTTACTACACGATCCTTAAAAAAAATTTGTGTCATACCTTTAGTTAAATGATTTGCAATCATTAACTTAGATGTGTTTAATTACCACTTTTTTCTCAACATTTTCAAGACATCCTTTTGGTACACACAAAAATTCAACTTGTTGCTAATAACATTAGCCTTTATATAGATCTTTATAAGATCCAATGTTTTTATTTTTATTATAGTTAAACGTAAAATCATATTCAATGGGGATTGAATGTGATTCTTAGAGAGGATTCATTAGAAACAATAATATCCCACATAATTAAGCGTGTATTAATAAATATTTGTAGAAAGTGAAATACTTAAATTAAATAAAACAACAATAAGGATAAGTATAGGCTAGGAAGTTAGAAGAGAACGTAACCATTATTTATTCCCTCATGGTGACCATCTATTGTAGCATTTTCTTTTAAAGTCGCTCTTGCATATCCTTTAACAAGTATCCCCACAACCACTTCCACATCTCTTTTGTGTCTTCTCTTATCACCATTTTCATACCTAAATTGTTGAGGTCAAACCCCTCATGTGATGAAGTTTCAATGATAAAAATTTGGCAAGAAGTAAATTCTACATCTTTCAAACATAAGTTTCTAATGTTGTTCTTTGTGATGTGATTATAAGAACATGATTTGATGATAACACCATAAATAACATGAATCAAGCATAAAAAAACATTAAGATTGTACGTGGGTATAAGTACTCATAAACCTAAAATGATCCAACCCAATCCAACAAAAACACTCTCGGTTAGGTTTTTTTATTGTTTGATTCAAACACAACCTAACCCAATCAAACCTATTATTATTTGGATTAGGTATTGGGTTTTGGTGTTGAACCCATGAAGCTAACCCAACCCAATCTATTAATGTAACATATTTTTATTTTAATTTTAATTTATTATTTGGATATGTTATAAAAAAATTAAGAAAAAACATGCATATTAAAATAATTACACGACTACACAAGTGAGTATGTGTCACAAGTTGTAATAGTTACTTGAGTTGACATTAATTGTTTTAAGTTGACCACAGGGTAATGTCATTTTAGTGTGAAAATTAACATTTCTTTTAATAAAAAAATCATATTTGTTCAAACTTCAAATACATTTAACACTTTAAAATAAATTAAAATGTGTAATTTTTATTTTTGTAACTATGTAGTATCTTCATAGTCACATATGAATTTTTGTGTTTATAACATTACTATTTAAAAGGAAAAAAAAAATCAAAATGCATATACCATATAACTATTTGAAAGCTATATCAAAATGTCATTAAAAATTGGTAAGAGAATGAATTTATTTATTTTTTAAATTATAAAATATTGTTTAATGTTTTGTACCCATTGGCCTAATCCAAAACAACTCATTGTTTATCAAGTTGGTTCGATTCAAATTTAATAAAAGAAAATTACACAAATTCAACCTAACTTAATTCAAACTATTTTTATTAGATCGAGTAACAAATTTGATCAAACCCAACCTAACTTTTCTCACAAGCACCCTTAAAAGACATCAATTTGAGGTATGCAAACCTCTAAAAACAAAGTATTCTCATTATAAGCAAATTTATATAAAAAAAAAATTGATTAGAAGCAAACTAGATTAAACATGCTTTCAAAAAATCAAAATGCAATAGGATCATAAGCATAAACATAAGATGAATTTGATCAAAAGGTAGTAATATCAAAAGCTACATGTGATTAGAAAAATTCATTAAATAATGTTGGCATAACAAAGGATGAGATATAAATAGTTTCAATGTTTAGAAGCTAAAAATTGCAAGATCAAGCACAATATGCTCAAAATTAAACCAATAGGTGTTTAAAATAAAAACATCTATTTGGATAATCAAGTATTGATTTATATAAACGAATAAAAGATGAGAAAATCAATGCATAAGAATTACAATATTCAAAAGCAACTATAAGAAACATAATGTAGAAACTTATCTCTAGAAGCAACATTCATCATAGATTCCAAAAGCTATTAAAGAATATGCTTCTTAAAGTCCACCTCACACCAATTGTCACATAGAAAATATTTCATAAGCAACTGATAAGATTAATAAATTGGTCAAATAACAATCATGTAAAAAAAGACAACATACAAATTTTAATGATAATTTGACTAAGTTTAAATTTGTCTCTAATAGCCTTATATGACTAGTTTGTATCTTCGAAGGTTATAAATATATTTATCATTTAAAGAACTCATTGTAAAGAAGGAAAATAACATAGTTAAGGATAATTATATAAATATGTGCTTCTAGATAAAGAAAAACTTACTTCTAAAAAAAGTTTTCATAGATAAACATTTTAGGTTTTATACTTACCATTTGTAATATCTTAAAGAATGTCTCTAAATCATTTTGTTTCATTATGTATCCATTCACTAAGTTATTAGGAAAAAAAGATAAAGAAGTTTGCTTAGTGAAAAGAAAAGAAAAAGAGAGAAACTCAAAAGACCAATCATGTGGATTGGTGCTTCTAAAGTGAGTTGTTGCACACAATTAGGTTTGTTGATTAGTTGTGATTGAAGTTTGGAGAGGTTTGAGAAAGAATACTTAACTATTCTTAATCATAAAAAAACTTAGGAAAAAAAAAACTTGGTTAGTTATTTTAGAATCTACAAAGATTGGGAATATTAGTTAAGTTGGTAGTCTACAAAGAATTCTAAAGAATATTGTCGTGAAACCATAGAAGACTTAAGAAAAAAGAATAGTTGCATATTTTTGTGTGATTGTAGTAAAAATTATAAAGAGGTAAGGATTTGACATATCTCAAGATTGAGAGTGAACTAGTATAAGAATTTTTGTATGTAATATTTATTATTTGTTTATCAATTATTTTTCATTGATTTTATTGTTTGAAGACTTATAATTTGTTTTTTATTTAACAAATTAAGAAACTATAAGCTAATAAAGAAGTTTTAACTGTTAAAACACCTTTTAATACAATGATTTAAATAAATTGCAATAGGTTCATGCTTTAGACGCATGCTTAAGTTTGTTGGATCATAAAATAAGCTTGGTGTCTTTGCATAACAAATTTCAGAACACTTAGATAAACCTGGATTGTGTTTATATAAGTGAGAGAAAACATTTCTTTGCTTTTAACCAACTTATAATAGCCAAAAAGTAACTTGAGTAGTTCAAGTTAGAAGATTTTTTTGTATTTATGTTGAAAAAATATCTTAAACAATCAAATATTACCTATTTGACTTCACCTTCTTGTGACACTTTAATCCACTTCACAAATGATGTGTAGACTTACCAAAGAATTATTGAATGTCAAGACCACATCCAATTAATCAAACACATCCTAAATGCTTTAGTATCCCTATAATAGTGTACAATATGTCATTCTAACTAAAGGTTGTAAAGCTTCCTTAAGATCATTTTTTTGTAAGAAAGTCCTATTAACATACATGCAAGTAATTAACAAATAAAATTCACATTGAAAAAGTTAAATAATAGTTAGCATTTACTTACAATTTGCTCTCAACAATATAATGAACCTTCTTGGTTATGTACCCCTTTGACTTTCTTTAGTACACCCTATTATATTTCTCATGGTGCATAGGTAGGGATGAAAGAGAAATAACAGCATATGAATCTGGCTAAGCTACTTCACATCATTGTTCTAATTTCTCCTTTATTGTTAGTTCTTCAAGTAATTTATAACTTCTAAGAGATAATATGCTAGACTATACATTTTTTACTCGAAACTTTACTTTTCTTTTTTCTTTTATCATGTTAATAATAAATTAATAACATAAAAGAAAAAATGTTTGGAACACACTTTCTAATACATTCTTTTTATTGTTGAAATTCATTGAAAATCATAAAATTTGACGGGTCTCACATTTTAGTTAACCAATATTTCTCATGACTTTATAGTTTTTGATAAATTTTAACTAAAAAGAAAGTGTGTGATAGAAAAAGTGTGTTCCTAACACTAATCAAAATGATAACCTATAAAATCAATTTGTTTATCAAAAAATGAATAAAAAATAAAATAACATTAAAAAATCTCAACTCCTCTTAACTATAATGAAAAAATCCTAAGAATCCTTATCAAGAAATGGAAACTTCTCATAATGATCTTAGCCTTTCAATTCACCAAAGATATATTTACTAAAGAGATAGGTCTTGAAGGTCTTATATTGCATTTGTCATTCTAAATAAACTTTTTATTCTCCATATTTCAAACTTTAGAATGTTGTAGGTGAGCCACAATATACAAATATAATGAAGTTACACATAATTACAAATATAGATAAGTTACATATCATGATACTTTGTTTAATTTCCTCTTTCACATGCTCTTCTACATCACTTTACTTAATTTTTAAGACGCTCTCAACTTACTTTGTTCCAAAAGGCCTCAAAACCCTTAATTTTTCTACAATTTATCCATTTTGGTGTTTTAGATTAATTAAATTCATTGAAAATGTGTCCACACTACTAACACAACTAAGGACAAAGTCCTTCATTTGTGTGTCACTTCTACCTTTGTTAAGGTAGATTGACTTGACTAATAATTTGTGGGTTGGAAGTCTCCATCTAATATTAATCTATATATGCATTAAAAAAATAATTCATTTGGTATTAGACAAATTTATTTTGATCTTGTATTCACTTCAATTACTCATGGTAAAATTTCTTTAGCAATTATCATATTCAATTAAGATATTCATCCATACATGTATCACTTCACTTCAAATTCACTTTTAACCAAAATTATTTTTGTAAAATCAAGATAATTCAAAATTAATTTTGAAAATGCTTACCTTGCAAATGCTCTATAAACAAAATCCTCAAAGAGCCATGTTCCTTGGAAAAATAGATTAATGACCACAAACCTTAGTGTTACATAAAACTAAGTCTAGGTGTTATGAGCCACCAAGTCCAAAGAACTAATTAAACGACAAAATACAAGATGTGTGCACTAAGTAACAAATCACAATGATGGGAACACTAAGTAAAATAACACAATAAGAACACAATGTGAAAAAGAGAACAAATTAACAAAGAATAAACAAACACAATAACAAACTAACATTATAATATAAAATAAAGAACAGTGTAATAGACAACAATGTATGACACAATAACAAAAATAATCGAGGATAAATAATTATGAGAATGCACATATTTGAGAATAGAGATGAGATAAACAAAACAAACAACGATTAAAGGAACAATAATGACAAAAATATATGGCACAACAATCAAAGCAACATGACATGATAAATGTTTGATAATGAAAGGGTTTCAATGACACAAAACTAAGGTTTAAAACACTTTTTTAAATGAATTATATGTAGAGCCAATATAGAAAATTACTTAATAGATAAATTATATAAGGAACTAATATATAAAAAATCAATTTATATATTACTTAAAAAAATTGATCTTGAAAGTTTAATATAAAGTTTTAAAATATTAAAAAAAACATTAACTTTTTGAATCAATTGTAATATATCAATTAATTTTAAGGTTTTGATTCATATATTACAATTGATTTGAAAAGTTGATGGTAAGGAGAAAATAAGGAGCTACAATTTTGAAAGAGGAAAAAAGCTTAAAGAAGAAGGGGTGAGTATTAAAATTTATTTCATGATGGATTGAAAAACTTACGTAATGTATGTATTAATATTTAAATTATAGAAATAAATTGTTATGTTACATGAGAATAAACACTCAATTCGAAAATATATTAACATTCAAATTAATTAGAAGTGTAAATAATTGTATCACTATAAATTGAAAGTGCATTAATATATGTAGTTATATTGATATTTAAATTTTAAGATAGATATTTGCATTACAGAAGTTGAAAATTTTAAATATAAATATATTAATATTTATATCATGATAATAAATATTTGCATCAAATATAAATAAAAATTTCATATAAAGAAATATCAGTATCTATATATATATATATTTTTTAAATTATATGATACTCATTATTTCGTAACAATTATCAAGTAAGAGTGTTCCTATTATGCAAGTTGTAAATAACTTACAGTAATGTCTTTTAATGCCTCATGTGTTGACATGTAGTTTCATTTGTCATGTCAAATAATGAACTTTATTTTTTGTAACTTCAATATGTTTTTATCCTTCAAATTTAAGATTAGACTTTTTTAATCTTTAAAATTTAAAGCTGAATTTTTTAGTCACTCAAATTTATAAAATATTTTTTTTAGTTTTTCCTGACAGAGTTTTAGTAGTTTAAATATGCAATTTGTGACAATTTTTTATTACAAAAATGACTAAAAAAATATTTTACGAATTTGATGAACAAAAAAAATGCATGTTTTAATTTGGAAGACTAAAAAAGACATATTCTCTAATTTGAAGGATTAAAAATATTTTTAAGCATTTTTTTTTTTTGCATTTAAAAGATAAGGTCTATTTTACAAATTTTTTATTTTTGTTTTTGTTTTCTATTTTCATTTTATTTTGTTTAAAAAAGACTCTATAATCCCTAATCTTTATGTTCATACCCTAACTTTCAATTTGTTCTTCCACCCATCATACCTCTCGTCCACCGTTGATATGATTTTGGAGACTGAAATGAGTTATCGTCATTAATATCTATTTTAATAGAGATACAAAGTTAACCTGATAGTTAAAAGATAAATAGAGAAGAAAAAAATTATAAATTTAAATCTTTTTTATTAACAAAAACTAATAATTTAACAACTAATATTTACTAATAAAAAAATGACATCTTCAAAATGCTTTCATTATAGATGTGATCTAAATACAATGTTAATCCAATATTAATATAAATAATATATGGAAAACAAAATAATGTCCTTGTGGTGCTTCTTGTAGGCCACAGGCTAGCTACCACTTATAGTATCAAATCAATAGCTAAATAAACAATTAAAAAATGATTAATTATTTAAAAATAATAATTTTTAGACTTTTTTTGTTTGCTTTTATATTTGTACTTTCCCTTCTTCTTATTCGTATTTTCACACACATTATCTCTCCATTTCCACCCTTTGACACTCTTGCCACCTCATTCACACAAATCAATTGCCTATTTGTCTAGAAAAGAAATCAAAACCTTTCTCTCTTTTTTTTTCTCTGTAATTTTTTATATGAAGTTATAGAATAACGGGGTCAAATGTTAGGTATGAATAGGAATATTAGGTATTAAGATGTTTTCTATAAAGAAACTAAAACGAAAATAAAAAACAAAAGTAAAGAATTTGCAAAATAGATCCTAGACTTTTTAAATGCAACAAGAAAAATAAAATTCATTATTTGATATGGCAAATAAGTCACATGTCAACACGAGTAAATGAGATACTAAATTATTTATAACTTATATTAAAGGAATGTCATTATTATGTACTCTATAATATCAAAATTCATTTAAACATTATGCATACCATAAAATTACTTTAAATAAATTCATATAAAAACTGTCAAAGTGAATAGTTAAATAGAAAAATGTTTATCTAATAAGCGAATAAAAAAGTTACATTAAAATGTACCATGTAAAAATGTATTAATATCTAAATCACCCAATGAAGATTAAAATTTTACATTACATTGTATCAAAATTTGAATCATATATAGGATAAATATCTATCTCATAGGAATGAAAACTTTACATGTGAGTGTATTAATATCTATTTGACAAAGATAAATATTTATATCATATGTTAGTTGTTAAATTATTAGTCTTTTATTAATATGAGGGATTCAAATCCATCACCTTATTTTCTCCCTTCACTCTTTAACTACTAAATCAATTTTACATCTCATAAAAACATAATAATATCTAAATTGGATAAGTAAATATGTATATTATTCTAAAACATTTCTTTCATATATACTATAAAAGTAATTTAGTATAATTTAGTATTGTCTTCAACATTTATAACATTACCTTTTTTTTATTTTTGCAATTATTTCATTCAAAATATTATTATTTTCTTATTTTTTAAATATTTTCTAAAACGAAAATATATTTCTACGTCATAATTGGTATAAACCGTGCAACCAACGAGTAAAAAAACATCGACACTTATGAATGAATAAAGAAAAAAAAAAATTGTAGAATGAATAAAAAAAAAAAAAAAGAAACCGACCACACTTGTGTGTGTGCACCCGCATTATTTGTTTAGAGCCTACTATAGATTTAAATGAAGAATGCTTAACTTACGTGATTTAACTTATGGTGTTGGCCAAAAGGAAGAGTTACATTGGTAAATAGAAGGATGTAAACACATCACGAATTAAAAGCAGACTATGCAAAACGATGCACTGCATGCTGTGTAGCATCAACATTAACGTTGCGGCTGTTCTGCCATTGCCAATTAATAATACAGTATATTCTAACTGCGCATTCATCTTTGACTAACCAAGCATTTTTTTTCTCCAAAAAAACAAAAAAAAAAAAACAGATTCGAGGAAGCCACATTCTTTAGTAACATTAAAAAAAACTAAAAATAAATATTTATAATAAAATTGTTGAACACAATAGTAGGATTTTTCTCTTTGATGTACCTCACTGTATTGCTTGATTCAAAGATGCAATTGAGG
>JAMLFT010009473.1:0-12685 GCA_026544285.1 Pachyrhizus erosus | reverse complement strand
AAAATAGAATATTTTTATTTTATTTTTTTTAAAAAAAATTATTTTAATCTTTTAAAAATTTAAAATTTTTTATTTTTAAATAATAATATTTATTGATGATGTAACAATAATATTAATTATTATTAGATAAAAAAATAATTAAAATAAAAAAATTTAAATTTTAAATAATTAAAAAAATTAATAAATAAATAAAAAAATATTATATTTTAAAAGATCAAAGTAAAACATATTTTACCTTAAAAAAATTTAAGTATTTTAAATAAAAAATTAGCGACAACAGCAATTTTATTTAGTTTTAAATTAAGAAACGTAATTAGTTAAAGAAAACGTAAACAACTTAAATTAAAACTTTCAATTAAGTAATTAAGCAAAAGGAAAAGAGAGAATGGATAAAAAATTAAAAATTAAAAATATTATAAGCAAGAAGCAAGCAGAAGAACCTAGTTATGTGTATTGAACTGAACCTGAATCTAAATGAAGCAAACTAACACTTGAAGAAGAACCACTGTAACACTTTTTTCTTTTCGATGCTCTCTTTCGCGAAACGGTTTCAGTTTCAGCTTCGGCCTCTGACGACGCCGTTTCTCCTCGGGCAGCTCCGCTCTGCCCGGACGAGGCCTAAGTCGCCGCCGGTGGCGCTGAAGAGGTCGGAGGAGCGGTCGGAGTGGTGGGCCATCGACGGAGAAATGCATGAGATCGGCGATCACGTGCCGCCACGTGAGCGCTTCGTGATTCCGCGAGAGAACATCCCTAACAAGCGCCGCAAGCAGCTCAGAGAACAGTTCATGCGCCGAACGCGCCTCGTTCTTAAGGAATCTGTTAGTCCCTTCCTTTTTCTTTTTTCCTTTTATTTTCTATAATTATTTATTTATAAATGTTTTTTGTTTGAAGCGTAGGGCATAGGCAGAGTGTTTTTGATGGATTGATTCTCTGTAGAAGAAATAAGACAAAGGTTTTGTTTTTTAAAATATATCACGATTTTTTGGTTTAATCTTTATAAAAATGAATATTCTGATTTTTAGCCCTTATATTCTAGGTAATAAATTATAGTCATGGTGGAGGTTGCAATTTGGTCATAATCCTTGATATTACAGGAGATTGTGGACAAATGTTGCCAATGGGGTTGTAATTTTGGTCGAGGAGACTCCAAAAGTCTTGACATTTCGGTTGCAAACCATTTTTTAAAACCTTGAGGCTTTTTAGAATGATGTAGTTTTAGGGAGTATTTGATTTCTATTTTCAAAAACTATTTTTAATTTTGGAAATGCAGCTAAACGAGGTTGCTCAATAGTTGGTGGAGGGTGGTGAGAGAGTTGGAATTGAGGGAGAGGTTGAGTTAGAGGAAAACAGAAAGAAGGTAAAATATTTCCTAGCTGTTACTGTTTTTTTGTTTTGTTTTGGAAACAATTTTCAGAACTTAATAGATTGAGAAATTAATTGTTGAGTAGTGTGGAATTACTTTAGAAAATAATTTTTGAAATCAAATAGTGAGAAAGAAATCAAACGGGCCTTTAGAGCCTCGTTAAAGATTAAAAACTTGTGTAATAAATGACTAATACCATGTAACTTTTCAAATGTAGGGACTAAAAATTAATAAAAACTTTATAAGGTTAAAACAAAAAGTCGTGCTATTTTCAGTGACCATCAATATATTTAAACCTAAGACAAATTTTTCTGTGCCGTTGTATTATGTGTTCTTCATTTCAGATTTTCAAAATGCATAACTACATGGTTATTATCTTGCTCAATCTGAATGAGAAATTTCATGGATATTATAATCTGATGCGTTATTGACTTTTGGTAGCTGGGGAAGTGATGTTGCTAGTCTCTGATTTTGTGTCTAAAGATGTGAAATTCAAAATTATAATTTTGAATCGTTGTCTGAAATGCATGTGTTGTACTGAAAGGAGCATGATCCTTGGTGCAAAAAGTATATGGAGCTGTATAATGAACTTAGAGAAAACTGGGAGAGGCTTTATTGGGACGAGGGTTACTCTAAAAAGATTGCTCAGGATCATGCAAACTACGAGTCTGCTGAAGATGATGATGGAGATTTCTCCCCATACAGGTTTGCCTCCATTTTTTTTCCTTTTCTGCTAGGCTTGTTACTGTTTTTGTCTTGCAAAAATGTTATTACTTAATGTCACATACATTAGCATGAGTTTGATGACTGAAGTGGTTGTCTTGCTGAAGAAAGGGTAATTGAGTTTTATTCAAACAATTATTATTTGAAGATTTTGTTAAGTCTTTTTTCATTAGCTATATATTACTATGGTGCTGGATTTTCTGTTCAAATAATTTGTGCTGCTTGCTATTTGTTAGTTGGGTAGAAAACCACCTTTACATTGAAATTTCAATTTAACAATATTATGCCATTTTCCTTGGTCAATCAGATTATTGGTTCAAGGTTCTTCTGTCATTAAATGATGGGGCTCATAGGGATGGTGTTTAATATTGGTATTTTATACTGTGGCATTTCAGGAGTAGAAGGCCTCAGTCTCAGATGGAGCATAGTAAGGTACAATTGAATGATTTAAATATAGTATAGAATGATTAATATAGCAATTTTCTTATTGCCTTGTATTTGTTTGTCATGAAATTTATATCTTTGGTTCTAAGGATATTGTTTCATTAGTTACCTGTGCAGAATAAAGTTCCATCAGAAATAAATTGCATCTTGCCATTTTGTATTGCATCAAAACATTTTCTTTTGCCCATATCAAAGCTTTGTCAATAATTATGCTTTGACTGTTGGAAATTGGAATTTCAACTTAAGAAGCCCTACATGAGAGTTGATGGATCTTATTTCACACCATCAAGAATGGGAAAGGAATGATATATTCAGGATAAATTTTTTCTTGTTTAGTAAGGGTATTTGTAAGGAATGATACTCAGGCCAACTTGTGTCAACTGGGACTAAATCCCTCGCACAAGATTTTATGGCAGTCATTATCTTTTGCATCACATAATTTTCATATTGTTACTAGTTGACTCTAACTCCTGATCCCATTCTAGATCAATTTGAATGAGATAGTTGTAATAATTGAGATTGAAATATTGTTCACAATAATTTTCTATGTGATACTATCTTTCTGATAATTGGATTGTGATGCAGGACCAAAATTTTGTGAGAAACAGGCAATCTGATAACTGGGAGAAAGTTAGTCTCCTTCGGGATAAATTTGAGTATGACAGAGAGAGAAGAATGAAAGAGAAAGGTTAGTTAAGATTCTAGCTGGTTACCACACTCATACACCGTCATGAGTTCTACTAATCCCAGTAAACAACTTTTCTGGATCAACTATTTTTTGAAATTCTTGAAAATGGCCAATGCATTATGATATAATAGCATGGTGCGGAGCCAAATTTTCGTTTGAGTTTTGAATGTTGAGCTAGTATACTGTGTGTGTAATTCACCATTTCAGCTATCTCACAGTTAGTGGGTTGATTTTAATGGGATGGTTTGCTAAATGAACCACAAATCAAGTTAGAGCCAGTCCTAAATAAAGTCTAGTAGCAGATAGAAGTAACTCATAAGCAGCTTGGCTCTTTTTCACCAGCCAGTAAATTAAGCTTTAGGCCTTTGGCGAAAGGTTGTTTTGTATTTTGTTCTCTTTTAGCCTATCATTCTAAGAGAAGTTGGTCAATACGAGAGAAATCATCTCTCTGAATATGCTTAAATCTGTCTTTGATGATATTCTAATTTCAAATTTTCAGTAGTATTTTTAGAGGCTAAAATTAGTTTGCTGTGAATTTCTTTTTCTGGAAACATTCATGTCATTTTCTTAATTATGTACTGGAGGAGCAATTGACGTCGACAGTACAATATCTATTAGAGATTTTTGTTATGTTTGTGCATAGTAGTAATGTTAGTATGTTTAGAACCTACACTGACCCTTTAAATGATGCAGGTACCCGGTCTTCAAAATTTTAAATCTAACAATTGATATTAAGGAAAATACTCTTCCGAAGCACTTATTTGAAATATTGCTAGAAATGACCATGTGATGTATGAAAATCTCAAGCAAACTATCTTCTGTCTTAGCAATTTTGTTTTGTTGATTGTCGAGTTCAATTTTATCAGTGTTTTTCTCTCTATATAAAAGGTTCAGTTACCATCTATTACTATTTACTTCATTGCAGCATTTGCACCCATGCATGGAGGATCTGTGCCTGACTCTCATGATTCAGATCGTTGGAACCAACCGCTAAATCCTGATCGATATTTCAGCCAAACAGAAAGGCATTGAGTGGAGAATAAACTAAATTTTCCTGCCATTGTGGAAAGAGGTAGGATAGTTTTCCTTCCCACTAGCTCAGTGCTATAAATGCTGCTGCCAATTTGACTAGTTTCAGTTAATTCTGGCATATTGCTAAGGAAATGTTTACAGCTAGAGAAATGGACTTTTTGGTTTAAAGCTCCTTTCTAAAGGTAGGAGTTGTGTTCTGAATAGAAATATGATCATGTATTAATACACTGACCTTTGCCCTGCCCTTCTCTGTCCCCGAAGTTTTGACTGTGACTTATGACAAGGGTCAGAAAATTGAAAGTAACATGAAACTGATGGGATATTGTATCTAATAAACTCATTTAATCTGTAGATATTTTCTTTTTGCATACCTCTTTGTTGGCTTAATTGATGAAATGTACATACGTCACAGTACTCCTGGTGGTGGACCGGTGGTGGTGGTAATTATTTACTTTTTATGGTTTAGACTATCACAACATTTTAAACTTCTACAAATTTTTTATGCATCATTTTTTTCGTAATAATTTTTATTCTTGCTAAGTTTAAGTGATAATAAAAGAGCTGTGTTATTTATACCACTCATACAATAAGAAGCGTACACAGTTTTAGTTTCTCTTTTTTTCAATAAAATTTTTAGTACTTTATTTATCATGATATTCACTTAAACATAATTATATAATAACCTTTTTTGTCATACCGTAAAATTATTTATTTCTCCGTGTTATTTACTGTAGTTTAATTATATAATATTTTGATTATCCTACCAAGATTTATTTATTTTTATTTTATACATCAGTATAAATTAGTAATTTGTAAATTTCAAGCTAAATAATATATTATATCTCTTATATATTCAGTTTAAAAATATACTAAATTGAAAAACTAAATGTAAATTTAATTAATGAATTTATATACTATTACATATAAATTAAAAAATTGAGTCCACATTTCATAAAAAAAACTCAAACCATGTAGAATACAAGCACTAGTTATTATATAAATAATATTATCATAATAAAATAGATTGCTTGAGTTCCCACTATTGACAAGAGTGATCATGGGGTGGGTCAATTGAGTCCCCGAGTTTAAAAAATTCGAATATGTTGGATTTTGTTATGAGTTAGAAATTCACGAACTCAACAATCAATCGAATTAGGTATCGGATTTGAACATTTTACACAGTACTTAATGCTTAATGACTGTTAATCTTTATTTATTTATTTTCCAGATTTAACTTGAGACAATAATATATCGTATTTGTTTCAATTTGTAAAATTTCTTTATCATTTTAAGTTTTATACTTTTTAAATATGTAATACCTGACACAAGTTTATCACAAATTTAATAAATATTATCCAATTCAACTTCTTTTATCCGTTTAAGTCCAAAATTCTTTCCAACCCATATCCATTTAAATATCTAATAATATATTTACATAAATAATAGTTTTAAGTATTTTTAGAATCTTTTTATGATCACTATCGCACGATATTTTATGTTGATATTCGTTAATATCATCATACACTATCCATTTAAATTCTTCCAACAATTGTGCAAAGTATTTTTTTTCCTTTTATGTACCACTCTAATAAAAAAATTTTCTTAGTAATTTTGATCATTGCAACGTCTCTTTTTTTTTGAGTAATCTTTTCAACGTCTAAGAAGTGATAAAGTAAAATTATATATTGGGGTTTTCATCTTATTTTTTAATTAAATATAATCATTTAGATAAATTATAAAGTGACATTTTTAGCAAAAAAATTACCATGAATTAAATTTATAAATTTAATTAATCATATATTGACTACATTTAAAATAAAAATACACATGCAGATTAAACATATATTAATATATCCAAAGAAATATATTTTTTATACATATAAAAAATTACTTAATAAATCAATTAAATCTTTGAATAATTATTTCAATAATTGATTAAATCTATAGCTTAATAATTTCATTAAATAAATATTCAGTTACATATTCATGACAATAACGATGATATTAATATTTGTTATTAAAAAATCATGGGCATACACTTAAAAATAAACTTATAAGTTAAAATTCTAAAATTAATTGTATAAAAGCATTACTTTTATGATACACATAAAATCAGTACTAATGAAATAATTTAAACTATTATATTTAATTGTTATTGCAATATAATTGAAAACAAATTATTAATGTTAAATTGCTGTAATTACAATAACAAAAATATAATAAAAGTATAGGCATATAATTAATATTAATAATCATTTGTGAGTTAAATTTCAAGGCACTAAGTAAAAAATCAATAATGAGTTAAACAACATAATAAAATTAAAAAAATCAATATCTAATTCTACGGCACTAAGTTAAATTTTATTTGTCAAAATGAGTCTGGGGTGAGCCAAATGGTACTGCATGTTGAAAACACGCTAGAGAATTGTAAAATTCACATTTATGATGTAAAAACTATGACTATTAGCTTCTTAAAATCACATCCAAAACACGAAAATAAATGCTATATAAGTGTTTGGAACTCTATTGGATACTCCCGTTTACAAGTTCACGTCAAAATGAAAAAGACAGAGAAGCAATAAATAGTTGCTCCTTAGTCAACCTATGTTTAGCACAAAAAATGTGAAACCAAACACACTGTAATTTGCTCATACCCAACCCTTTGGCACAAAGTGAAGTAATGCCAAACTACCAACAAGCACTGGCTAATCTTTTCATGTTTCACAGGAAAGGCTAGTTGGATCTGCAATCTGCTTAATATAATCACCTTAATGAAACCCATGCAAGTTAATGGAACCCTGTTATTCATATATATATCATGTAATTTACTATCATATTTAGTGAGCATAATACACTGTTACATTTTCCTTAGCATTTCTAAAAATCATTAACTTGTGCAAAGTCTATCAAATACAAAGGTCACAAGATTCATTTTTATATTTCTTTTCTTTAGTATTTCTTTATTTGAGATTCAAAATCAAATTAATGGAGGGAACCCTCACTAATTACAAAGTGGATATATAGCCAAAAATAACTGTTGGTTGGTATCTCTGTAGACTATCTCTGGCAGATGGTTATTTCAACTAGGCAGCATAAACTATTATGCAAAATTAACTGTTGTTTAGTGTGCACTAATGGTATTTCTAGTTGATAGTTAAAAGATTAATACATTTCAAAGTGAAGAGATCACCTAAATGAATTATGTAAAATTAATTTTAAATTTCAGCAGAACTATGACAAATGCCTCAAATGATGAAACAGCACAAAGTCCAGAAAATCTGATGTCTATAAATTACATTATTTAATTTGCAAATGTTATAAAGTTTTATACCATCTTTATGTTATTCTTATAAGCAGCCTATCAAGTCTTTTTGCAGCACATAAGGCTAAAATATTGGATACAAAATGGCCATTGTGCTTCATCTCATCATAATAAAAAGACAAAAAAATATATGGGGAGAGAGAACTAGCCATATGCTATCTCCTGAAGCACTTCAAGTGTCTTTCTATGAACCTGAAAACAAGAGAACAAGAGAAACAATCATCAATGTATTCTCATATGGCTGTTTACTTTAGAAGATAACTTAATCAGCAAAACTAAACATACATTAGCACCATATCACTGTCATTGCTTCAAGTGACAAAATTCTCTTTAAGAGTAATAATTGAGTATTTAAGAGTTCTTTAGGCACAGTCAATTGGACTTTAATAAATGGGTGTTGGGGGATATTTTGTTGCAAGTTTGCCCTCAAATGTCAAACTTAGCATCTTTTTGGTTTGAGAAAATATTTTGTTTTCATTTCCTATTTTTACAATATAAAATTTTTGCCTTGTTTTAACTTTGTTTCATATTTTCAAATATTTGTATATGAAATGATGAAAATAATTATTTTTTGTTTTTATCATTATCTATACAAATCTTTGAAAATATAAAACAAAATAAAATTAAGGTAGCATTTATCATAATTAGTTTTTAAAAATATAAAATGAAAACATAACATATTTTCTCAAACTAAATAAGTCTTTAAGGTTGTTTGGTTTGAGAAAATATTTTCTGCTTGTTTTCATTGTTTCCTATACAATTTTTTTAAAACAAAAAACAAAGTGAAATTTTTGTAATTAAAAGTGGAAATCAAAAATAAAAACAGAAAAGCTTAGCATTTGTATTAGTCAAACCTGCATTTCCCTTTAAGTATACGAGGTACTCATGTCACACAACTTAAAAAACTCTAAGAAACACCGGATGCAATATTGAAACAATTATACCCTCCACTACTAGGACTTAAAAAACCGACAGAAAACTAGAGGTTGATAAAGCCTAACTAGTTTCTTATTGTTACAGAATTTCAGAGGATTATTATTTTGTAGTTAAAAAAAGTCCCCCGTCTTCATAAATAACATTTTTCTGCAAGGTGTTTAGCATATACTTGAATTGTAATTGCAACTAACAGTTATATAGAAAACAAGTTGCTTTTTAAGTCAAATGAACATTTACAAAAACAAACAACTGACAATAGCTCCAAGTGCTCTAAGAATCTGGTCTAAATCCAGTACCAACTTATCTTCCTCGGTTAAATAATTTAACTAAAAGTCAGCTAATGAAATTCCAAAAGAAAAATACAAAGATTAAACAAAAATTCTGAAGAAGCATAAGCATAAAATAGAAATAGATATTTATAAAGAAAAAGACATGATACTTATCTTTCCAATGAGCTATAGTACAAGAAATTATTATATGGTTTGGAAATACCACATGTACATGGTACTAGCCAATCTCCACATAACATGTAGTAGAGTTTTTCAATGAGAAAGAGTTAATAAAACTCAGTTATGTGTCACGTGAAAATTGACCAGGACCATGGACATGTGGTGATCTCAGACCATACAATAATTTCTCCTTATAATTCAGACACCACGGGACATTGATCTTGGAAATAGAAACATCTATGAATTCATAGAAAGAGAATATACCCATTCCAGATGTTGTGCAGTGATGCCAGAATCAGTTCCAGCATATAAACCAGACAAGACCTGATAAGACAACAGTTGAAAAACACTAATTCAAAATGCATACACAAAAAAAAAAATCATTCAAATCTAATGTGACAATCAGAATGTTTAACAAGAACTGAATCTGGGAGAAAATATCACAGTAAAAATGTTCAGGTGTCCCAGAGGTGAAATTTTCAACTGGACCAACTATTGTATAGCCCAAAAGGTGAAATATCACTCCAGACCAAAGCATTCAACACAAAAGGCATGATATAGCATTACCTTGGAGACAGTCTCAAGAAACATGCCAGGGCGTACTGGAAGTATCTTCTCTCCTGTTACCAGTGGCTGCATATCATTCAAGACAAGACAAGTTAAATACACTTTTAACAACAGACTATAACTTGTATGCATGCATTACACTTTTCCTAGTTAAATAACACACAAGCATGCAATTCAACCCACCCTTCCAAGAAATTCAGCTGGCTCCCCATTTGCAATGTCATCGTCATCATCGTAACCAGATTTGTCTGCACCTTCACCTTTTCCTTGCATTACATTTCTTATCATATCAAGCACATTTTTCCCAGGTTTTAGAGCCACCAATTTGGCTAAGAAGTCCACCTGCATAGCCAACAGTCTCAAGGATGGCATGGCAAGATAACAATACTTCTGACAATGAAAGACAATATTTATGTAGCTTTGATTTCCAAGTCCTTTTAGCAACAAACAGTAAAATCAACATGTTAAGACTTTTGGATAATGTTTCTCTAGAAGTGAGAACAATGTTAAGATCAAAATATGAAAACTACATATCAATATACCTCAGGCTGAGGAAGAGTATAGAATCCACGGTGGTTTCTTTCATCCATGATTCCCCCTCCCATCATATCACGAGCTTCTTCTCTAATCAAAGCAAGCCTTGCAAGTAATTTTCGATCTGGGATAGCAGGACGGGTTTCCATTGCCTGCAAAGATATGGTTCAGTACCAAACAATTAACTAAACAGTATCAATAAGAATTAAAGTTGTTCTTGAAAGACATGGAAAATTTAATAAAGAACAGAAATGATTAGCAAAACAAAAATAAATATAAGTCAACTACTCTAAAATTGAGAATCATGACATGTAGTAAAAGAGGAGAATGTAGTTTACACCAATCTCAAGAGATTTAAGTGTACTTTGCTCTCATTATTCAATATAAAGACAATCAAATAGTCATCCAAGTGTGAGTACAAGTTTTTGTAAAAGCCTGCAAGAAAGATTTGAAATTTATATAATGCTAGAAGTTTTTATAAATACCTCCAACAAATCGTCAGCTTGGTTAGCTATGTCATTTAGATTTGCCCCTGGGATATGAATCTTCAACTCATTTTCACCTTTAAAAACACCGCCACCGGCTGCAACTCGACGCAATAACTCATGTCGGCTTTCCTTTTTCGGAGTTCTACATAGAAGACCAATTACTTGAACCTACAAGATGAAGAGTGGAAAATCCACGTTGAAGTACAACATAAAATTTGGAGTTGCCCTTCAATTAAAAAAATGATCGAGAACTCGCTTACATGAGGCGGACATTTTTTTGTTAGATGTGATAATACTGTCTCTTTGATAACTTCCAACAGTGACTTGCGCTGAATGCAATAATTGGAAACATAAGCAGTTAATTTCCAATAACAACTTCGTCAGAGTTCATTTCACTGCTCACCAGCACATAAAAGAAAGTTATCCCTAAAAATTGATTCTAATTGGTTGAGAGTATAAAAATCATTATACTGACAGCTTATAAAAATTAATTTCTTAAGAAAAAGACATGAA
This sequence comes from Pachyrhizus erosus, assembly GCA_026544285.1. NCBI lineage: Eukaryota > Viridiplantae > Streptophyta > Magnoliopsida > Fabales > Fabaceae > Pachyrhizus > Pachyrhizus erosus. Next base: position 1,626 of record JAMLFT010009473.1, on the reverse strand, counting down.
AACATTAATCTGTTTCCAATATCCACATGTAGATTTGTCAAAAAAATATAATTGTAAACAAAAACTTTCTCCATGGACAGGCAGATTTCTAACTTAAACTAGACAAGTTATAATCTCATATATTTGAAAATCATACCTTATCATCTTGGTCATTCTCAGCAAGCTGGATCATGTAGTCAAGGGCCATCATGAAATCAGACTCCATCTCATCAACTCTTTTTCCAATAACTCCCTGTGCTGCCAACTCCACTGCCACTTTCTCAGATTCTTCGTCCATATTCATGTCTTCCAACTGGATATAAATTTATACACATAATCCAGTCTCATAACAACATCACACATTAGGATTCACTATGTGCAATGCAAAGGATCAAGGACAACAAATGTTTGCAAAAAAAAAAAAAAAACTGCGCATAATTGTATAAGAACTGACACATATATATAATCAGTTATCTTCAGCGAAAAAAATACGTGGTTAGCATGCATAGTTTCCTTCTTTTCCTTCCCAAGAAAAAGAAAAAACAAAAATAAATAAAGTACACAAATTTGTTAAAGATATTTTTAAATCAAAAAAGTTTGTCAACAATGACTACTACAACATCGATGAAAAATAAATAAATAATAGAAGACACAAATTAGGATTTGATTAGAATATACTCGATTTGAAATTAAATTTATAATTTATAAATCAATGAATGAATTACTAACTCTTTTTGTTACAAACAACTCAACAAAAATTACATACAAATCTGTGGAAACATTAACTTACAAGGATAATCATTTCTTCTAAAACAGATATGACTTGGTCCCCTCCTCTGAGGAGGGCTTCCCGTGAAGAAGTGGACAAGTCTGAACGTGACTTTTCACTCTTTCCATCCTGGTTAAATTCCAGATATCCTCCACCCACTTCGTAGATACTATTACCCTTACCACTCCTGGACGCCCAAATACAATTCTTTCTGTTGAATGGTCTGAGTTGGAAACTATTATAACCGTAAGAGGAGAGACTAAACGATTGAAAAAAACTGGGATAAGTGCAAGTACAAGTAAGTGAGGCAACAAACATCTCCGAATTTCTCAATTCATGATACTTTATGTTCTTGCTCAACTGCAGGAGGTTCTTCTGTCTTCCAGGGTTTTAAGGTCGTAGATAGGGAGTGGATAACTATAATTTTAAATGAAGAGAAAAGTAAAATAATAAACAACAACTAAATTTTACTTTTACATCAGCTGGTAGAGTGCATGCCCTTTAAACATGAGTTTAGCTCAAGTGGTAGAGCGCATGGCTTTTAACCATGTGGTTGTAGGTTCGATACCCATCCGTCATCTTCAAATTATTATTATTATTTTTCTTTAATTTTACATTCAATTTAGTAGCAAATGTTTTGGTTTAACTTATACATTTAAATGCTTAAATAAAAATAATTATATAATATTTGTTTTCAATTATTTTCATCAAAATATTTTTTTATAAGACATTGAAACATATTATTAAAAATAATTATTCCACTTATAATGTGTTATTTTTTAAAAAATTTCAAAATATTTTTATATAAATATTTTTCAATTATATTATAAATAAATTTATTTTAAAATACTTACAAATTATTGTTTTTAAAATATTAA
>JAMLFT010009472.1:0-12686 GCA_026544285.1 Pachyrhizus erosus | reverse complement strand
ATAGTTGCTAATTTCCACAACAGTAAAGCCCAAAAGACACAAATTTTCTACATAAATATATTAAATAGTGACACTTATCAGGAACTTACATTACGGATGACTAAAAGAGTTAACAAACAAGAAAGTGGTTCATGGTTTACCAAACATGGACTACATCAAGAAATTTTGTGAAGGTTGTGTACTTGGTAAGCAAGCAAGGACAAACTTTCAAAAAAGGCAAAATATCGTGCAAGGAGACCTCTCGAGCTAATTCATACCGACATATGTGGTCCAATCACTCTCGAGTCTTTTAGTGAGAAGAGGTATTTCATTATTTTCATTTATGACTATACAAGGAAGACTTGAGTTTATTTTTTGAAAGAAAAATCAGAAGCATTTGAGGTGTTCAAAAAATTCAAGGTGATGGTGGAGAAGACAATCAATTTATAAATCAAGGCTTTACAGTCGAACATAAGTGGAGAATACATGTCAACTGCTTTCACAAACTATTGTAAGGAACAAGGTATCAAAAGGTTCCTGACAGCACAATATTCACCTCAACAAAATGGCGTCGCGGAAAGGAAAAATCGAACATACTTTATATGATTCGATCAATGTTAAAGAGCAAAAACATGCCAAAGGAAGTTTAGGCTGAAACAGTGCAATGTGTTGTGTATGTGCAAAACTAATGCATGCATACAAAATTGGTAAATCATACACCGCAAGAAGCCTGGAGTAGTCATAAACCAACTGTATCACACCTTAAAGTGTTTGGTAGTGTGGCCTATGCGCATGTACCAAACCAAAGAAGAACCGAATTTGATGATAAAAGTAAGAAATACGTGTTTATTGGGTATGATGAGAAGACGAAGACTTTTATGTTGTTTGATCCAATTGGCAAAAAGGTGATTGTGAGTCAAGACGTACAAGTGAATAAAGAAAACACATGGGACTAGAAGAACCAAATGGAGGCAAAACAAGAGTCATTGAGTGTTGCACCAATAAATACTCCAATAATTTTCCCAAATCATGATGAAGAAGAAGAAGGGTCACACCAACCTAAGATGTTGAGCCTACAAGATCTATACAACTCAGCTGATGAAGTGCATTTGATTTATTTATTAGTAAACTCAAAGAACATTGCATTTGAGGAAGCAATAAGAGACAAGAAAGGGAAAGCTGGAATGGATGAAGAGATAAAAACAATTGAAAGAAATGAAACGTGGGACTTAGTAAAGTTGCCAAAAGGATATAAACCCATAGGTGTAAAATGGGTATACAAGAAAAAGATGAATGCTCAAAGGGAGATTGAAAGGTACAAGGTGCACCTAGTTGCAAAAGGTTATAAACAAAAGGCGGGAATTGATTATGATGAAGTTTTTGCTTCGATTACAAGAATGGAGACAATTCGATTTCTTTGATCTCTTGTTGCACAACTTGAGTGGCCAATCTATGAAATGGATGTGAAATTCGCATTTTTAAATGGAGTCCTTGAAGAAGAAGTCTATGTAGAGCAACCGTCTGGGTATATGAAATCTAGAAAAGAGAGCAAAGTGTTGAAGTTAAAGAAAGCACTATATGGGTTAAAACAAGCGCCCTAAGCATGGAACACCCGAATTGATACTTACTTCAAAAGAAATAAATTCATACAATGTCCTTATGAGCATGCATTGCACTTAAAGAAAGAAGAAAGTAATTTACTTCTTGTTGCTCTTTATGTTAATGATCTCATTTTCATGGGGAGTAATGAGAAGATAGTTAATGATTTTAAAGACGTTATGATGTGAGAGTTTGAAATGACAAACTTAGGATTGATGAAGTATTTTCTTGGCCTTGAGATCAGATAAGGAGATTTTGGAATTTTTGTGTCACAAGGATATTTTGAAGAAAAGAAAGATGAAAGATTGTAATCTAATAACAACGCTAATGGAGCTCGATATGAAACTCTCTAAATTTGAGGGAGGAGACCAAGTGAATGCAAATGAATATCACAATTTAGTAGGGAGTCTACGATATCTCACATGTACAAGGTCGAACATTGTGTATAGTGTTGGTATAGGAAGTTGATATATAGAGGATCCAAGACGCTCTCACCTAAAAGCTATTAGAAGAATTCTTCGATACGTTCGAGGAACAAAATCACTCGGGCTACTCTACTCAAAGACATATGAATTTAAGTTGGTAGGATACTCTGATCGTAATTGGTGTGGATATGTAGATGATTGAAAAAGTACAACATGATATGTGTTTTACATAGGGAATACAACATTCACATGACTCTCAAAGAAGCAACCAATTGTAACTTTGTCAACATGTTAGGTGGAATATATTGCAGCATCTTGATGTATGTGTCACTCAATTTGGCATAGAAATTTACTATGTGAGTTAAATCTGCAACAACTTGAGGCAACTGAAATACGAGTCGACAACAAATCACCTATTAAATTAGCAAAGAATTTGGTTCATCATGAGAGGAGTAAGCTTACTGATGCTCATTTTTATTTTATTAGGGAACATGTGAAGAATGGAGAAGTAAAAATAATGCATGTTGCAAGTCATGACCAAGTAGCAAACGTTTTTACAAAGCCTCTGCCAACAATTCTATTTGAAAACTTGAAGAAAATAATTAGAATGAAGGAACGAAAAGGTTTGAGTTTAAGGGAAGAATTTGTTAAACATTAAACTCAAAACCATTAGTTTTGTTTTCAGTAAGCAGGAATTTTAATGACCAAGAACAATTACTTTTAATTCTAATTTTAAATATCATTTATAACATATTTATAATTTTAAATGTCATTTATAGTATAACAGTTATCAAGAAATAAATATGAATTTGAAAAGTCTATTATAAGACTATTTAAAGATATTATACTTTCCATTTAAAAATATAATAAAAAGAAAAACATATTCTCTGTTAACAACCATCCATATTGGAGGGTTTTCACTTGCTTGTAAGCTTTCTAACAAGAGCTCGAAAGTGGGGAAAATGCAAATAAAGAGTGAGTTGATGGTAATGGCAACCTCGTTACCCGTGTATTGCCTGCATACACGTGTATGAGACAAAATACCATGGCACATGCATGAGACAAAAGAGAGATGAATGCAGACCAACAAAAAAAGACCTCGTTACCCGTGTATTGCCTGCATACTTGTCCAGAATTGTAAGTTTGTATTTCTTGTGCAAGAATTTCGCCCACGTAAATCAAAGGCTAATAACATTGACACAATGCATGGTGCCAAACCTGAGACTAAATATATTTCAGAGAGAAGTAGCAAACAGAATCAGGTTTGTTTTTTTTAAAAAAAATAATAATTATAACTGCCGACCAGTTTCGTGCATGTTAAAATTTTAGTTTGAAAAGCTCAAAAATACTTTTCCTTCGAAAGTAACAAATTTGTTCTTCTTTCTTCATTTTGCTGAAGCCTTGGTTCTAACAGAAATGATTGTTTTTCTTAAGTTGGAACTGTCCACATACATCCATTCTTTTTGTTCTGACAAGTCCCGTCTTTGAAACTTGATTGATTTATTAAACTTTTTTTTTTCGTCCTCATTTGGTTTATCAACCTAGCATGCACAGTTTTGCATGTTTAAAATTTGGGCCGCAACAATGCTGTAACGTTTGCTTCCGACACGAACGTGAACCGCAGAGTTTCGTGAAGAATGTCTAAAAATATATGCATTGTTAGAGCAGAACTTGTGTTCGAAGTAACTTCTCATTACTAGTTCACTACCGTTTAAAGTCAATAATTCGCAATCTGAGCCGTCAAAGCAACCATGTAAGGCAGGAATAGTCAAAATTACTAAAAAAAACAACTGCATAAGGAATTAACAAATGATAATTCTATACACGCCATACTTAATATCTAGGTTCTAAAAGCTTTTTTGTCTATCTTTCTACCTACAGAACTGCGGATTCAGATATACAAACTCAACCAAACCCTCCTTGGTAATGGAATAAGGGATCAAACGCCAGCTATTTTGCCAAACAAATGCCATCCAAAAAGGGAATAGAGCCTAGATTATATCACAACTAATTTTAGTCAATGACTCTCTATCAAGTGATTGTCTGATTTTGACTAACCATCTTCACATTGTAAACTTGTTCTGATATTTCTCAATGTACAAGATACAAGAGTGTTGACCGAGTCCACGGACTCCATTGTTAACTTGGCCGTGGGAGAAGCATTGGTAAGAATCTGGAATGCCACTGTAAACAAAGATCCTCCTTCCGTATTTTTTTCTTCCTGCCTCGAAGTTATCACCAATGGCCTTGAATCGAGGCCATCAGGAACAATAGAGAATCCTGAGGGCAGTATGGCAAGATTGCTTGAATCACATCCTGTCATCACAGACTGAATGCCAGTTATGTCCACAGAAGCATATACCACCATGGACTCATAAGGGTTTGTGCAGCTATCTTGCAGTATCCACACACTGTTTTCCTTCAATTTAATTGTCTGCCAAATGAGAAGAACCCCATATTTCACTTAGAACCATGTTTTCATCTGAATGCAGTTTGCATTTTCATTTTGTAAGGTGTTGAAATTTGAACCGAAGCAACTTACTTGAATGGTTACAGCATTGCCTCGGTCTTGTCCTTTGGATAAATTTGCAATGGACTGCACTGTCCCACCACTTGACATGATGTCCCACTGAGGCAATATGATAATTATCAGCACATTTAACCATTAAAATTATTAACCAAATTGACAAAAAGACTAAGGAGGAAAGAAGACAAGAGAGGGTACTTCAGTTCGGCGCGTTTCATCCCTCAAGAAATCAAACAGAACATTAGGCGAGACAGGCAACCATACAGAACAAACAGCGCATAATATCAACCCAAGAGGTTCCCCAGGGTCGTTTAAGTTCTTTCTAGAACTTATCCTTATGTCTTCTCCAGTTTTACTTGTAACCTTAGTCCATGTGTGGAAGCTTGACGCGCCAATTGCATGGCAGAAACTCCATGTCATTCTTTGTGCCAACTTCAAAATGCTTTTTCTCCCGGCCAACGTGGCAACACCTAAAATTTTGACATGCAACATTCTTTATTTTATAGCCGCTCCTTGGTCAAGTATTTAACAGAGTAACTTGCTAGAATCTATTACTCACCGGTTGAATCCTTCATGGGAACATTTGTTGCCATGAAGAAAACTAGACGTTCACACTGAAGTTGTAGTGTCGCAACCCAATGCCTTGCCCCAAAGGCTAGGCCACTGTTCACAATGGTTCGATACATTGAATGGACTGCACTCTTCTGGCATTCCAAGTGCTCCACCCATATTACCTGAGGATAAAACAAAGATCAATATGTAGTCTAGTCTAGTCTCTATTACATGTTTTACTTCAATAATTCTAAACCAGTTCTTCTAATTACTAAATTAAAAAACATTAATTGTTTTTATCTTCGCATAATATTAATTATCTTCGTTTATTTTATCAACATAAAAATTTTATTGCTTTGCTTCTTTCGAATGATGATTATTGATTACTAATGGTGCCTGTGTGCATCCTTAATCTACGTAGTGTCTACCGACAAAATTAGCTGCAATGGTCACACTCACACACTAGCTAACTTACTAGTAACACCCAGTTGTTGTACCCATCCTCTATTTTATTTTATTTTATTTTATTTTATTTTATTCTCATAAATTAGTTTTTTCTATGTGTGGAGGGTGCGCTTGCACCGACTATAATAATGACCAAGGGGTTTCCTAAAAAAACAAAATATTGAGGTTGAAATTATTAAGGGTCCTTTATGTAACAAAAGTGTAAACCAATCATATTTAGGACTTGAATTGTACGTACTTTGCAATGGCCATTGGACTTGTCCTCAATAATGCAACCGGAAGGGCGTTTTCTGCATTTCACGAGGGACGCGTCAATGTTGTCTTCTACTTTGTCTATGGATACATCGACGATTGCCCACTGTTCAGCACTCAACTGCTTGCAGAAACGGACAAAATAGACTTCTCTTGTGGGCACCATTGGAGTGAGCATTTGCAGCTCAGCAAACATCTGCACCCAATACAAAATTAAGGTTTAGAGTTTTCTTGTCAAATTAAACTTTGTGCCTCTAGTACTTCCAAGGCAAAAATTTCACTGTCCAGTGTCCACATCTTAGAACTTCGAACGAGGTCATGCTTGTCTTTCTATGTTCAAGAATTTTATATTATGGGATAGAAGAATTAAAACACTGGTTTATGTGCTTTTTTATTGGCATTTTAGCCTGAGAGGATAATCTTCTCATAAAAGGACACGCAGAGAAAGAGAGAGACAAAGAAAAAGAGATTCCAGCTGGACACACATTGAATAACACGGGGGAAGTGAGAGCAAAATGGCAACAGTTATAAATAGTATTCTAGCTTTTGTATATTGCTATCTTTTTAAAGTTTTGTGTGACTTTGTCTATACTTTGTGTGATATAAATAAAGGTAGTGTTTAAAGACGCTAAAAAAGTCATAAGCACTTACATCTCGAAACAGAATACAAATGCATGGGTGAAGAAACCGTAATTGCTATAAGCGGAAGCGTAAGTTTATACATGCAAATCAAATTTTTTACCTCAAACATTTATAACTTTAGGATGAAAATTTCAAATGTACGAAAACAGCTTGAAACAATCCTTTCTCTTGTTTGTCATGGTTATGGGTGGACCACTAAAGAAAATAAATTCCATATCAATAAACGTTTGAAGTGTTCCTTTCTGTTTTACTACGTGAAATACATTTTATTTAAAACATTTGGCTGAATGAAAATTATTGAGGTTATATATGACACATACTAATTTTTCTTTTGGCATTTCAATTTAGTGTATCTGCCTAGATTTTTAAGTTTTATCAAACCTTTCATTAGGTAGGGCCCGGCGAATTCAATATAAAAGAACATAGTTTACAGGCACGTCGAACTAAAGCAGTTCGTGTAGGTACGCTGTTCATCATTTTGGACGTTATTATTACAAAGAAAAAGTTAGTATTCGGTTTGTGGTATGGTGAATTCAGTGTGTGATGCGGAGAATTAATTACTGAGAGAATTAGGTGCCCATGTAAAACAAAGCTAGCACAGTGGTAACATTTTACCCTTACCAGTTGCACTGCACCATTCCTGTTAGGACCCTCTCCATTGCATATAATATCAACAGTTGCCGCCTTAGATATCAAGCACGGAAACATTTCCTTCCATTGATTCTGCAAGAAGCATAACAAAGATCTTTTACAAGTCAAAAGGAAATAATATTCATTCTAAATATTTAAGAAAATCCTAAATATTCATATGGGTTTTTTTTTTCACGGACCACAGCTAGTGATTCTTCGGACAATACTACTCAAACAAGTTATGCCCTATAATGGGTAGCAAAGCTTTGGTTAGTTAATCTAGAACAATTTTGTGCCAGTTGATTTACATCTTTCGAGGTTATTCATATAGTTCAAGATTGCATTTATAATTTAAGAAGCATTCCGTGCATACATTGGTATAGGTATCTTATTCTTACCACATCTAGAAAACTTTGGACAAGGCGAGGGAGATCCACAAAAACAACTCCAGTGTCTCTTGAGGCTTCAATGGATCTTTTTGGCTTTCCACTGCTTGAAATTTCAACTGCAAACTCCTTCACATATTCATCGTAGTTAAGTATTTCGCGACCAGTCTCAAAGCTACGAAGCCATAACGGTTCCCCCACGGTAGCCATCTTAATGAGCTCCTCCATTGCTTGGTTTACTATATCCATTATCCTTGACTTATCAAGTCCAAAAATTCCTGTATAAAAATCCAAAGAGCTTCTATTGTCTTGGTCATGGCCAGAAGAACATGAAGGGGACGTTGACCCTGGTGCGTATTTCCCTAAAGCTGCTCGGAGCTTCTCTACCTACACACACGTGTTGATAGAGAGTCCAAATCTTCAATATTGATTTTTCTTTACATATCAAGGAAATAAAGAAAGTAATAATGTAAATCAACATTAACATTAAACCTCAGCTTTGAGTTTGGCATTTTCAATACGTAGTTGTTGTTCTTCAGTTGGCATGGCACCATCTCTGCTTGTGGTAGGCACGCCACAGTTGGGGCAACAAGCTTTGTTTATGGTCTCTCGTAAGGTTTTATTTTTCTCCTTTAGTTTCTCTATTTCTGACTTCAACAAAGAATTTTCATGTCGCTCTTGTATTGCCTGCAAAAGCCAACAACATATAATAATATATATATTATTATTACACTCAAAAGAGAGAAAAAAATTATAAAAAATGAAATGGAGTTTATGGGGTACCTGGGTCTGCCGGTAATTGAATAAATTTAAATTAAATTACCTTGATTTGGGTTCGACGATTTTGGAACCAGAACTTGACTTGCCTTGGGGCAAGGCCTAATTGCTTGCTTAGTTGTTGCCTCTGCTTTTCATCAGGATGCGGTGACTCTTTGAAAAGGCTGCAACATTACATTCATGTCAGCTTTTCTCTTGATTTACCTTTCACTACAAGCTTCCATTCTGATATGCAGAGTGGTCCTCAAATTGGGGTTAAAATAATGCAAACATGACTTAAATATGCGTAAAACAAACTAATCAAGTGGAAAGAGGACTAAAAAAAGTGCTTTGCATGGGCATATGATATCAAACAAACAAATAAAGTAAAAGCAGTTCAAAAATAAAAAATTTCAAGCCTTAGTCTTTTAATCGTCCTTTTTTAACCATGATATCAGTAACTTTACTCATAATCGGGGCCAGTAGTACGGTATAAACTACGCAGCTACGCTTTAAAGTCCCCACTAGTAACGCTGGCATGCAAATCATTACTTTGTTTCATTGATGACCCATCAAATTAATGACTGATTACTTATTTACTTAATAACTAATAACATGTGCAAAGAAAACCATTCCACGGGTAACAGGTTCAGCCTATTTATATATATATATATATATATATATATACACTAAAAATTAAAGCTGTTTCTTATCAGTTCTCATTTAACAAATAATAATCATAGGCTTCTCTCTCTCTAGTAACTAGTAATAATGAAGGCACACATAGGAGTACTATGCAGGAGGGATGACAGAAGCTCAAAGAAAAAGTGTAAGAAAATTATAATGTACATTGCTTATCCATGATTAATCACTGTCGATAGTCCTTCCTCCATCCAAACTAGTGCTATCAACAAACTTTATATCATTTACTTTGTTGAAAACTAGGAAATTACTATGGGTGGAGTTTATTAAGTAAGACAAGGAATTAAAACAAAAATAGTTTTGGATGAATTTCAATTAATAAGAAAGAATATGTTTAGAAAATGAGTTGAAAATAGACATAGGGGGAATATATATATATATAGAAAAAAAAGTGAGATTATTAAACTAACGCTTCCATTTCTCTGATCTGCTCAGCAGTGTGCCTGTGATATTTCTTTCTCTTCTTCTTGTTGTTCTTGTTCCTGTCCCCGTCAGCATCATCATCTTCATGTTCAGCTTCTCCTTCAAAATCATCCTCTGATCTGGATCTTGTGGGACCAGAGTTCTCGCTGCTAATCTCCTCTAACCTCTCAGCTCCTCCGCTCCCTTCTTCCCCCTCTTCCACGTCCATGTTAGAAGTGGCAGCCTCATCCGCCGCCACCACCCCAGCATGGCGAAAAATCCCAGCCTTGAATGCAGCAGAGGAGAGAGGAGACGAGTGAGAAGAAAGACAAAACTAGCATATAATATAATATAACATAATATAACATGTAAAGCAAGCTGAAAGAAAGTCGTAAAACAAATTATTAAGGAAGAAGTAATGATTTAGTTTACAAGGCTAAGAGAGAGAGTCGGAGAGGCAAAGAAGTCTTTGGCGTGAGAAGTGGGAGGTGGATTGTTTGACATGTCGGCGCCCATTGGTGTTGGTGAGAATGGAATGAAGAATGTTATGAAGGACCAAAAATGGTTGTGTCGTCTATATTTTTGTACATATAGATAGAGAGGCAAGGCAAGCGAGGAGGAAGAGCAGAGAAAGAGACGTAGGGACTGGTGGATTTAAGAATATAAAAACAAAGAAAGGAACTCGCTAAGCTTTTTTAAATATATTCTTTTATCTTCATTTATTTTATTAGGAAATACTACCACACATTTTAGTGATGTCTTTTTAATACTTTCTAATGTAAAATTTATTAAAAATTATTAATTTAAAATATTTTTTTATTTAATAATTGTCTTTTTTTAAAATAATTATTATTATTTTATTTCTGATTTAATGATTTTTTTTATTTAGTTGCAAAACTCATTAAAATTTATAATTTTTAATAGATTTTAATTAAAAAAAATTTTAAAAAAAAAAAGTATCTTTATTTCATCCTTGTGTAAAAAAATGTATGTGAGAGAGGGCTCAGGGCTGGTAGGATTGACTGTTAGATAAAGGTCAAGGAAAAGGGATGTAAGAGACCCCAACTAACTTGGGCAGTTGAATTTATGGCTCCAACGGTATCTTTATCTTAAATCTTAAAGCTTGCCTCACTTCTACTGCCTAAGTTGTTTTCTTCAGCACTTTTTCCGTCTAATTTATAATAATATTTCTAAATTCAAAATATGATGCTTGACTTTAATTATTTTTTATATATTGAATATCAATCGATTTAACCATTAAGTTAGTGTGTTTTTTTAAAATTATTTTTGTTTTTTAATTTAAAAATATTTCAATTTTAATCTTTAAAACAATGGTATAACAATTATAAAACGCCACAATATACACTCAGATTAAAGTAGAGTATTTTTAAATTAAAGGAATGAAAATACGATAACTTTTTTTAAAACACTAAAATTGAATTTAATTTTTTTAAAAGAATAAAAATATATTTAACTTTTTTATTAATTTTTAGGGATCAATTTAATGAATTTTTTAATATTAAAAAGACTACTTAGCATGATTTGTTAAATTGATTGTTTTTAATGAAGTATTCACTCTAATTTTTTTTATAAGATTCAATTACCTAATTTATTAAAATTAAAAGAATTAGTTATATAATTTATTGAAATTAAAAAAATTAGTTATATAATTATTAACATTAATTTTTTCTTAAAATTATATATTTTTCTAAAATTATCTCTAACATTAATAAAAAATATTTATTTTCTTGTTAAAATATTTTTAATAGTTTTAATTCATTTAATCTCTTTCATTATCAATATATTATATTTTCATTTTTGTGCAAATAGTTAAAGTAAATTCTCAAATATATCCTTTATACAAAATAAAGTTAGATTATACAAAATTTAAAACATTAATGCAATCTACTTATTATTATATTGAAAGCATAAAAGTGAGTCGTAATTAAGAGTATTTTTATAACAAAATAATTAATGTACAATATATTTTAAAATAAATCTTATAAAATAATGATTAAGTTTAATTCTTAATTTGTGTCTTATAAAAAATAAAAAAATATATCAAATAATTTTGAAATTTTGTACAAATTTATAAACTTGATTTATTCAATAAAAAGTATTTAATTTAACGGTTGAATTAATGAAGTTTAATATCTAAAAAACTTGTTGAAAGAAATTAATAATTCTACCATGAATATTATTCTTAAAAAAATTATTCTTCCTCTCGTGTGTATCTCTCTATATATATAATAGTTGAAACAATAAAAATCACATTTTATTTTTATATAAATTTGTTGGTGATGAAGAATTAAAATAACTCGCATTGGTGTAATTCGACATATGTAAGGTATGTGTTAGTTAAAATAACTCATCTATATCCATGTACTTCCTTAATTAAACAATGACATGTGGTTAAAATGTAATATTCTATTTTTACTGTTGATTTTTTCTTCTTACATGTCACATTTTAGTTAAGAAGGAAAATGATAAGGAAATGTGATTCTTATCAAGTTTGACTTGTTTAGCTTTATAATGGATATAAGACTGTTAAGGGTGATAGACATTTTCATAAAGTTGTAAAGCAATTATACTTGTAAGATTCAAAATTATAGATTATCAATTAAAATAAAATTACTTTGATGAAAACAAAATTACTTTTTATTAACATGTTTCAGTACTCCGTGATAGCAATGACATGTGATTTGATTTTTCACTTAGGTTCTGTTTGGTTAAAATTTTCCACAAAACTTCAAAAAAAAAAAAAATGAATTCAACTATATGCATAAGCTAAAACTAACTAATATACTTAAATTTTATAATTTTTTTTACTTCTCCAAAAATTAAAGTATATAAATTGATCTTAGATTATAGATTTGTTTTTGTTTTCCTACAGATATTTCTTTCGGAGGTAATCTTATTTAATGTATTTTATTTTTCTTATTTATTTTGCCTATAATTCTATAATACTGATAATTTTCTTATCCAAATAAAATCTATTATACCTAACGGGTTTATGCTTAAAGTTTGACAACGCCATAATGAAGGAAAAAATATATGTTATGAGGTGATTATTAATGTATGTTATAGAATAATTCAATATCTCATTATGCATTGTCACAATATTTTTTAGGTTTGAACACAAGTTTGATATTTATTTTTTTCAATTTGTAATTTTTATCGTTTTATTTTAAAATAAAAATATTTGTTTTCCAACTTTAAAAATTTATAATTTTGATTTAATTTTTAATTTTATTTTTATTTTATTTTAGTTCAATTAAATCCTGAACATAATATATTTATTTAAAGTATCATTAATGAATAATTTAATTAATTAAAATATAATAAGTAAATATAAAAAAAATAAATATT
>JAMLFT010009471.1:0-12689 GCA_026544285.1 Pachyrhizus erosus | reverse complement strand
TTTATTAAAAATGATTTATCAGATTTTTTTAACAAAGATTATTTATCATTAAATTTAATAAATATTTTGTATTAATAGTATGATTAAAAATAAAATTTAATTAAAATATCCGCCTATAAAAGATAAAAAAAAAAGTTTTGGATTGTATGTTACTTTCTCTAAATTTAATGTTGTAATTTTTTATTGAGTTTAAATGTGACCCTACATTATCGAATGCAGGTATAAAATGTTGAAAAATAATGGATGCATATCCAAATTCTATATGCCAATATTACATTGATATAAGTAGAGTTAGTTTGAAATCTTTAAATAAGAAATCAGACTCAAATCTTGTAAAAAAATATGTTAAAAAAAATCATTAAAAATTTTTATTTAAATTTTAAAATAAAAATTAGTTATACACAAAGTTAAAGCATATTTTGCATTTATAATATAATAAATAAATTCAAATTATATATGATACTTAAAGAAAAAAATATAGGTATCATAATTAATATAATAAAATTAAAAGAAAAAATATAAATATTAATAAAATGTTTGAAATAATTACGTGTTCACGTGTGTAAAATGTTATACTACTTGAAAAAAGTAATTCCGCGCGAGTGAAACTGTCAATAAACTAGCTGCCATGTATTCTATCTTTGAGCAAAATCATAACATGAAGAGTTTATTTTATTTTTACTTTTAAGTTACCAAATTCATTTACAAGGAAATATGCTGTCCAAGTAAAAAAAACATGAACAAGGCAGCAAAATCAATTCATTCAACACTTGAACCTAGATTTGAAATAATTATACCTCCATCAAACCATATTTCAACTCTTTCATTTTCAATAATGTGAATAAAGAACAAATACCTATCTATGGCTATTCAATCACCAACAACGTAAACTGTTTCCAACACGCACGACGTTGATAGTCACAAATAACGACCAACCAAGATATATATGCAGCAAGTGCCGATTGATCCTCTCCGGACAAGGACAGAGAGAACAAGTAATTAAAGGTGCCAATAATAATCAACACATACAAATCACAAAAAACCGAAAAATTAACCATCCTAATAATAACAATAACAATAACAATAAACTAGCTAGAAGAAAAACAATACGCAACAAGTTTGATAATACTGAAACTAAACCAAGCACAAATAGGTCAAATCCCAAATAAAATAAAAAGTAAACAACACAGGATTAATTCAAAATACTGTACAGTCCAAAAAAGTTGAAAAGAAGAAAGCGTTACTTACTGACTGTATTTTACAAAGGTTTTTAAAAAACAGTTCCGAATTCCGAATTTCGCCGCAATAACAAGGTTTTTGAGGTGTAAGCAACTGTAATGTAACCGTAATTATGCGCAAAACAGTTACATTTATCTAAAATTTATGGTAATGGTAAGAAACACGATGAAACTGTGAAAACCTTCAATTGGCTTCGTGAGCGTGAGGATCAGCTTCAATTTCAGCCAGAGAGAGTTGCTGCAGCGTCTTCAACAACTGCGCTCCTTTCCTCCTTCCTCTGGCGCTGCACTCACCTTGCAGGGCCAGCTCCACCGCACGCCCCACCTCTTCGGGCGGTGCGGTCTGCTGCTCGGCTCCGGCGCCGCCGTATACGACGGCGAGAACTCCGATGGCGTACTCCTTGCCCCGGGCGGCGGTCTTGCCCATCATGGTGACCATGACGGGGACGGCCAGGGCGTGGGAGCGGACCTCCTCCGCGCCCTCGGGGAGCGTGCACATGAGCTCGAGGGCTGCGAGGGCGCGCTCGGCAGGGGCTCCGTCGAGGTCGGGGGCGGCCTCGATGACGGAGGAGACAGCGCCGGCCTCCACGGCGATGCGGCGGTTTGCATCGGAGAGGCAGAGGGCGAAGAGGATCTTGGTGGCGGGTTTGGCGTGGGCGAGGTTGGTGGTGAGGGCACGCATTAGGTTGGGAGGGCACGGGGGTTGGTGTTGGGCAGGGTTGGGAACTAGGGAACGTTCTAGAAGGTGGAGGGCGGAGGTGGGGTCAGTGCTTAGTTGGAGTTCGGAAATGTGGAAGAGTTCTTGGAGATTGTGGATTTGTGGTGGTGGCGGCGGAGGAGTAATATTTGTGGTTGTGTTTGTTTTGATGAGGTTGTTATTGTTATTGTTATTGTTGGTGTTGGGTGTGGGAGTGGGAGGAGAGAATCTCCACTGGGTGAAGCTCTGGGAAGTGGTGGAGGAAGAGGAAGAGGAAGAGGTGGAGGATTCAGATTGGAAGCGAGGGGGAGTGTGAGGGAGGGGAGGGGTGGTGCCGGTGGGGCTAAGAACGGTTTGGGCGCAGTGGCGGAAGAAACCGCATGAGAATAGTTGGGTTTTCAGTTTTGGTTGTTGATGGCTTTTCATGGTGGAGGGAGGAGACTGGAGTGTGTGTGAACTATGTATGAACTGTGATCTGTGATCTGTGATCTATGATCTGTTTTGTGTGCTGCTGCTGCATTCGGTTTGGGTTTGTGTTGCGTTGAGACAATAATGATACTGTTGTTGGTACGATGAGGTGGGTCTATGATTTCTGTCACCTTCGTGAAAAACAATGGAACGGGTCAAATGTGAGTGAGTCACTTCCCCTCTTGGCCTCCTTTGCTTATTTTACTCATCCATTTCTGTATTTAGTCTCTTGTTTTTTTAAGTATTGAGGGGGGGAAGAAAAAACAATAAATAAGAGATGAAATAATTGATATAAAATGAGAGATGAAAATAATTTTGTAAAATTTTGTCATACAAATTATATAACAAGAGGATGTTGTAATATCCTTCTGTTTTTCAACACCCAAATTTGACCGGATAAGAAAGAATGTTAGGAAAAGGGTATTAAGAAGTTTGCTACGTGCGTTTCTTTTCAATAAAATGTCAATAGTACAGAATAGATAGATTCGCATTTAGTGAGTTTCCGTTATGGTCAGTTTCGATTAATTCAATAATAAAGTCTAAAAAGATAGGACATTTCATTAAAATTAAAAAAAAATGTTATCTCAACCTACGTCAATTATTAATTAGACACATACGAGATCAAATTATTATATAATATGTTTAAGATTTTTATAATTACGACAAAATATAACTTTTTTTCAGTTTTATATGAAAATAAAATTTTTTATTACAAACGAAAGTTAAGTTCAAGATTGAGATGAGAAGATTCGAAGCATTCTCAGCCTATAGTAACATATATACAAGAATAATTCGATTTAGTAAAACAAGCACGTGGAGCATGCTGAAAACCAAAGTGAACGAAATGTAAGACACGCGCTCATGTTTCAATATACTTACGTTTCTTAAATAATAGTGAGTCTCTCAAAGATGATGCGATAGACTGTGTATACATAAAAAAAAAATTCATTAATCTATATTTCTTTACAATTACCCACTGTTTTCTTCTTTCCCTTCTTTTACTTTCTCTCTTAATCCAATAACTCATTAAAATATTTGAAGTGCTCCTTCAAAATTTATTTGTAAAATAATTTAATTGAAATGAAATAAGGTGATCTAACCTAATCATAGATTGCTATATAATTAAAATTATTATTATTTATAATAACTAGTCTTTTTAACTTATGTATTTATGAAATATATGCTTATTTATGAATAAAAAAAGAATATACGTTTACTTTTATATAATTAAAATTTATAATTAATAAATAAATATCTTTAAATATATACATTATTTTTTTAATTTATAATGACCAATTTAAATTGAGATATAAAAATCATTTTTAATTATGGACTATTTCTCTTAAAAAGTAATTAATTTAGAAATATAAATAAAACTATATTGAAAAGAATAGGCTGTTAAAAACTTAAAAAGATTAAATATACAAATGGATGCAAATCGACAAATTCTCAGCACTTCAAATATGAACTGCTCCGTGTACAATTGAATCCAATGGCCCATATGCATTAAAAATAAAAATTATATTTACAATTTCTCTCTAATCAAAAAAAAAAATCTCCCTATCACCTCAAACTACCCATTTCTTTCTGTATATAAAGAAATCAGATCCTCTAGAGTTCAAAACTGAACTGCAACTTTCATGTGCAGTTGTTATTTAGTTAAGATTTATTGAACTATATTTATAAATTAATTCTATTATAAATAAAACAATTTTATTGAATGAGACATATGTAGTCCTTTTAAAAACTGTAAAGTACTTCAATCTATTACTTCAATACATTGAATGCCTGGAGCAATGCTCAACTAGAACTTCTGTAATTTGAATGTATCAAAATAATGGCTCTGATATAAAAGAGATCATCTTAATATTGTTACCTTAACAACAATGATAAAACCTTCATGACAAAACCTAACCTCTCGCCCTAATCACAAAAAGGCTTCAAATACTAATGACCAAAATATTGACAGTAAAAATCGTCCGTCCGCATATTAAAATCTCAACGCAATTATAAATAATGAGCTGACTCTGTAATTAACCAGAAAAGAATGTATAATGTTTTTTCGACCTCGTAGTTGTAAAAGAAACACTGCGTTTAGAATAGGAGAAAAATATTTCATCAACAAAAGCCTAGCATTCATATTTCACAATGCAACAGGCCACGGAAGTTTATGATTATCTGTCGTACTCCTCAATTTACATCATTAAAATTAAAAGATCCTCCATTCAACCTCAACCAATGGAATGTAATGGAATTTTACATTACTTTTGCAACTCAAGCTACAAGATTTCAAATGAATCCGAACTTAACTAATGACTAGCAAAGAAACAGAGATAAACCTACTTAAAACTTAAAAATTAGAGAAATTATAGAGCAAAAATGGAGGACAGATCATTTCCATTTCTCTTGTAGATCTTTCCTCTCGGATAATACCCAAGTGACAAATATTGCAGCTACAAGTGCAACAATCGTTAGAAGAAGTAGGGCATAGCTGAAATCTTCAGTTAATGAATCGTAAGTCCTAGAAGGAGCAATCTGAGTAAAAAATAGATCTACTCCATAGGCAAAGACGAGGGATGTAGACTCCAGCTTGGCAGGCACTGTTACAATGCCTCGGAGAGCTTCCACTTTGAGGGAATGTGTAATATACGACTGCAGAAATTCATGTTAAGAAGTACATTAAGCTCAAGGAGACGCATCAGGTTGAAGTTGGAGATAAATGCTAATTTTAATAATAAGTATTTGCTTAAGCAGATCTACTGCACTTGCCAATTGAGAGGGGAAATATACAAATGCTGGACGCAGCAATTAAAAGCAGAGAAAAGTCATATTTCTTGTACTCGTACCTAAACATTGTAGAGATTCATTACTAAGACTATGGTTCCTAAACATTCCTTGTTTCAAAATAAATCCAGGAGGGACGACCTACAAGTCTATAACCATACTAGAAATTGACTGCACAAATATTATGCATGCATGGATATATATTAATTGGTGCACGATATCTGCTTAGCCTCTGAACTATCTTAAGGATAAAGACCATATTCCTTCAATTTTTTGTCATCCAAAGTTAGAAACAAGCTAACACCATATGTTGAGAATTCATTGTGGGAGGGATATTGAACAAGAAATTTCAGAGACCAAATATACCTGAGAAATGATGGGCAATGAATCGGTAAGAGGAATAATTCCTTCTTCTTTCTCAGCTTGTGAGGGATTAAGTGTGCGGCGGGGATCCAAAAAGCGTTTATCAAGTGCAAGAACCTGGGGAAAAAATCTCAGTTAACACCCCAAAATGTAAGACTTCATTGAAGAATAAAATTAAATGAGAAAAGAAATTATTTCTGTTGATCTCAAGTTGAAAAACTTAGTGTAAATAATTCCAACCTGATCACCAATTGTTCCAATAAGAAGCTGCTTAGAGGTTATGCCCTTAGCCGTCGAAGTCACTTCTATTGCTTTCACAGAATGGGTAAAAAAGTATGACTGTGATTTTGTTACAACTTCTGGTCGATAATAAGAAGAGATGGGTGATGTAAGATTATGCTTCCCAAGAACAAACCTCCAGACATCTTTGTTATCCTGTGAATTATATTCAAGGATATCACATCAAAATGAACATAGATTAGTACTCCAAAGAAAAGAGATAATGAACACAGGCCATGTACCCAAAAACTGATAATAACATATACTAAAACAAAAGAGAGGAGGGGTCATCGAATGAAGATACACAGGTTAACATACATACCGCTCGAGACTGATCATAGACCTCGACAACTGACATCTCATATCTGTGAGCTCTGAGATTAAAATAGTGGTAGACAACCCAGTTTTCACTAAATACCTATACAAGTAATAGTCATGTAAGAAATTCAAAAATTTAGCTTTGCACTTTTTAAATGAGATGTAGCTAAAAAACTTACAGCATGGACAGGACCCTGGCAACCATGATGTGTCATGCGATGCAATATGCGACCAGTCACAGTATCAATGATATAGATGACCAACCATGCCTCCTCTGGCGTGGCTGTTCCAATTTCCCCTCTGGCTTTTGGTGCTGCATTTGCGACAAAAAGTACATTCTTTGACACATACTTATACATGACATCATGGTCAGTCATAACTTTTGCTTGAGTGTGAACAACCTAGATGGAAAAAGGAAGTAACAAATTTAGGAAGATGCGAAGCAGTGACGAAGACTGATGGGAAAATAAAAAGGTCATTCTAAAGCATGAACATAAGAGAAAACCCTTAATTGTCATGTAAGAGTTGATCATTTGTATATACTCGGAGATCAGTATAGATACAACTAATATGACTTCCGAATAACTAAGGCATATGATTAGAGAGAAATATCAGATTTAGATAATAAGAATGGCAAACATTACTCTGCATGATTATTGGTAGATAAAAAATTCAGTTGTCAAATCCCTCCAAATTTAATCGCATTCTTTAATGCTATTGATTAGTAATAAAACCCACCTTAAGGAAAAGGCAACCGGTAAACCCATATTTATTAGAAGAAATAAGGATTTTAAATAATGCAAGTTTTTATATCTGACATGGGAGATTTATATTTTTTGAAAACACGTCAAGGTAACTACAGACAAAGTAGAATATAACATTAACAATTTTATTTTATAAAAAAAATGTTCTTTTAATTAATAAAAGGTCAATGCCTAAGGCACCATACCTCATTTGATTTTCTTGTCACTGTTGCAATAATCTTTTCTGATTCAGATGGGAATACAATAGACCATAAATCCCTGAAGTCAAAGCAGTATTCATCCACTTCTTTGTGAATGCAATTGCTCTTCAAGCCATGACCTCTGATAACACCATTATCAGCCTCAACTGAGTACCAGTACACATTTGAAAATTCACGTTGCAGAATGTTAATGGCTTCAGGAGTTCGTGGGTATAGGTATGCATGTTGGTTTATGTCTATAATTAGATGTAGACGCTGCTCAGTTGAATCAGTATAAGGCAATGGAATAACTTGAGCAACAGTATGAGCAAGACTCAAAGAGTTGAGTTCCTTCCCTGTGTATGCATCAATAAAAGAAAGAACAGCCAGTGTAGTCAAACTTGGTCCACATTGCCCAACTACAAGGATAGATGGATTCTCATCCAATGCATGGTGATGTGGAACCTGCCACTGATAAATGTTAAGCCCAACAGGATGTTCACACACTTCTGTTTTACGCAGAGTATGAAGTAGAATAGACCAAACAACCCGTCCATCTCCAGTGTGCAGAGCAAAAACCTTTCCTGCCCTTGTAAGTACTATAAGCAACTTCCGAAAACCATTATGATCACGAGTCATTTTGCTTTTTTCAGAACTCCTTAACCTCAGTGCTTGAATAGCTACTACATCCTCAGGGCTTGCAATCATTAAAGTTCCTTTGAGCTTCAGCACATGTCCCTTTCAATAATAAATCATCGCATGAACAATCTACCGTCAGAAAAGCAGTTATGATATCCACATAAAAACCTAAATCCCTAATCTATAGATATAACAAAACTGTCTAGGAAAGCTGCACATGTCAACATTCTTTTACTTTTCCCCCCTCCAAAAGGTAATTTGGTTACCTCTGAGCAAAGGGCATTTTTTAATTGATGGGTTGTGGGCTTTATCCCATGCAATGCATGTACCCACTGTTTTAATTATAAAAGAAACAGTACATGCACAGAGTGAGAGATCATTTTACACTGGTTTAAGTCAAAGTCACTTACATCATTCAATCACTTTTTATAGGATAAATCTAATATCAAAATTTGCTGTTGGATTAAAAGTCCTTATCATATACATTATATCTACAAATCTTAAAATTATTTGATACTCCATTGACATACAACAAGGTAAATGTAACATATACTATTGAAAAATATAAAATAAGAACCATTCAATTATATTCATAATCTTGTTGTTGCCTAATTTTTATGGGATTTGACACAAAATCAAGGTAATATACAATTATATTTCAAAGTTGGATCAGTAAAAAACACACTATATAAAAGTTATCAAATGCTGCAAGAGTGCTAAGTCATACACCACTGAATATCAATCCCATGTGTCTGTGTGTGAAATTATGAAGGATGACATCCTGATTAAAAAGATCAAAGGCATACCTTAAGCCATTCAAAGAGATTCTGTTCCACTTTTGCCACAGATACACCTTCCTTTGCCACAGGTAGTTCTGATGTTGTTACATCTACAACTGATGCAAGACCATCCTCTCTACTCCAGACAATTTCTCCTTGTTGTACTAATAAGAGAGAATGATCCTCCATTACCATCAATGCTCTAAAACCATAAGATCTATCTGTCCTCACATAATTGTTTATAAAAATCTTATCAATGTTCCCTCTTTGATGGTCTATTACTATACTTTCCTTAAGCAAATCAGCATTCCAATCATTAACATCCTTTACAAAGAGGTGAATTTTACTGTCTTCATGTTGAACAAATGCAGAAGCATGTTGACCTTCTGAAATTGACAAAGCATCACTAACAGCTGCTGCATTATTAATTTTGTCCACCAGCACCAACTCACCTTCATTTGTCACTTTAACTAAAAGAACATGGGAATTGATACGTAATGCAAACAACTCCAGAAGCCTAGATGGTAATATTACTGCTTGTCCAGATGAATCCTTGACGAGGTCTGAAATAGGCTTCTGGCTGTAACTAATCTCTCCATTCTTGATGCTTATTGTTAATATCTTAGACCTCATTTTATCCAACACAACAAACTTATCACCTGAGACTGATAATAATTCCCCAAAAGTATCGCAAGGAAGTGTTTTATGATCATTCTTTAGCAATTCTCCATTCTGAGAATTCAATTTATACACATAAAACTTTGAAGAATCAACAAAACCAGCTACAGAGATCTTGTCAGTAGACTGAATAATGTGGCTAACCTCAATGCTGTAAATATGAATATAACAATGTTAATGGCAATATCAAGCTTTAAAAAGAACATTTTGCTTATTAAACTCCAAATTTGTCATACCTTTCACCCACAAAATCTTTCCTCCAAAGAACTTCACCATCAATGCCGGAAACCGCATGGAGACAACCTTTACCAAAAACAAGGATCAAATCATCCTTGTCAGCTTTCAGGTTTTTCTGCAAAAGAAAAAACAACACTTAGTTGAATGTGTATGTGTATGGAAAACACTCATGCACTCTCAGGTTCAGCTACAACCAAAATTATTAAATAAACCAAGGTCAATGGCAGGTTTATGGCAGTAAAAGGGCAGCCCAATACAGTTTCATGATAGTGATCACAAAAATAGCATTCTGTTGGCCGAATTACTTAAAAGACCATACTGTTGAATGAAAGTAACTTAGTTTTGGGGTTCTCACACACGCAACAACAATAACAACAGTATTTTCCCATTATGTAGGGTCACCTACATGGAATCATGAATTTGTCCATCCTGTTCTGTCAAAAAAACAGTGTTCATGTGTGCAGAGGAAGGAAAAATAAGGTGGAGATGTGGTTGCATTAGCACAGTGCACTTAGCTAGAAAGGGAGGCTTGAATCTTCAAGAATCAAGTTAGGTCACATCATCTGCATTGACATTTAACTTAATTTATATTTCAAGGAGGGTTTCTCAAATTATGTCTAAGGGATTTAGAAGTCTTATTGCAGTATTTATGTTCACTCTATGAGTCCTTTTCTTTGTTCTAGAGGATGTTGTACCCTTTATCAAATACTATTCTTTCACCTTTTACAACTTTCAGACTTTCTTACTTTACCCCATAAAAAAACACATCCTATTTGATATAAATCTACAAAAACAAATTATGGTATTTAAAAAATAAAATCGACAACAAAAAGCTATTCACTCACTGAAATGTATAGTATTGGTTTTGATGTCTTTGAGCCCTGAAGGTAAGACTCCCAAACCATCTGTCCATCAGGAAGGTTCCATGCTCTCAATATACTTCCATCCGAGGAAAGAGTTATGACATCTGAAACATTTAAAAGCACATTTAATGAATTTGATCACCAATGTAAGCGAAACATCGAACAAATCTCAATGCAGGAAACAATATACTTTAACAAAGTAACAATATGCTGAGAAGCAAAGAATAATTAATGAAACATAAAACTACGAAATCACTGTAAGTATATGATAATGGTGTGTGTATCCATGCAGACATCGTTCAATTGATTTTATATCATTATTCAAAACAAAGAGACATTAAAGAATTTGGTCAAGATGGATCTCAAGGTAAATAATATTTTTGAAACTTCAGTTTTAACCAAGCTGAATGGCATCATGCAATCCATGCAGTTGATCTCACCTAGTGGGATAACGCTTTGTTGTTATTCTATTCAAAACAAAGGGACAACAAACACAAAGAACATTATTGCCTTCAAAGATGCATATAACCACTGGAGATTTGGATATTAGACTCTTGAAACTGGGGAGGAAGTCTAACTAGAAACATTATTTTTTTGTGAGAAAGCAGTTTAAACTTCAATATCTTCCCACAATTAGAGTCATGCAACATGCTCTTGACGAGCCCAAAATCTAGCTCTCAAATTCCAAGATATTCAAGTGCTACCAAAGTTGAGAATCACAACAGAAAATTCAACAACAGGACTGCTTTTGACTATGCATTTTATGAGGAAATACATGACATATTATGTTAGCAGAGGAAATTAGCCTCCAGTTGATATACAGACATAAACATCTTTCCAAGGGGAAATACAAGTTCTGAATAAATTGAACTGAAAATAAAATAATAATAATGACAAAGAATCAACTATAAATGTACAGTAAAACTTCTTTGCAGTACAGTAAAGAATAGATAGCATGTAGTATTATTGTACACGGTCAAAGGTTAAGCATAATACATTTTCCCAGGGCAATGTCAAGTCCATCAACAACATCATTGGTCCCAAGAACATGCCTCCAAACTGCAAACAACAAAACACAGTTCAGCATTTCCACAAATAGCTAAGCAAGTAACGGGTAGTGCTTGGTAAGACTCAATTTACTTTTAAACCAGTTCAACGTTATTATGCTCATTGTTGATCATATTTTATTGGAGCTTCACAGAGATCATTACGTTCATAACAAATAATTTAGTGGAGTCGGCAAGAGCAATTAAAAAAATCAAACTTACAAATCTCTCCATGACGAAGGTCGAGTGAAGCTACAACATTCTCTTCGGTGGACACTAAAACACGCTTTCGCCCAGTCTTTTGAGTATGGAACAAAGCGTGCTTTACTTTCCCAATGTATTGTTGGTGCCTACAATTAGTAGCCAAACATATTCAGTAGTTACTAACATTTAAAACATAAAAGGCAAATCAGGCTTTAGAATCAGAAAACACGGTTCTATTCCAAGTGATAATCGATCAATAAAGCAATAAAACTTTAGATTAAGCAGCAAGTAGTGACAACATTAACAAGTTTGAAATTAGAAACTAGATCGATGTTACGGGCGATAATTACAAGTAACGAATGAAAACGAATTGAATTGGAGGAACGGAACAAATCAAAGCACGTGATAAGGGAGCATTCAGCGATGGAAAAGGTTTTGACCGTGTGAATAAATGAGTAATTGAACTCACCAATCCATAAGGCCAACTTGATCTTCGTAAAGTGAATAACTGAGATGAGTAGATGAGAGAAAGAGTAGAAGGATGAGAAAAACCCTAATCGCCATGGCCATGGCGATTCAGCCACAGGCACAGATCTGAAGAGTAAGAGAGTGGTAGTATTTTGTAATTGTGTTGTTCACAGTGGAAGACGGAAGACGGAAGACGATGTTTACGGAAGATATAAGCCGACTTCTCCCGAAACGCAGGCTTTCAATTCCATGTTAACAAGGTAACCAAAAATAAAAAATAGAACACGAGGACTTAGAATTTTCGAAAGAAAATATTCAGGAAATTAACTTGTATTTGAAAATAATATTTTTTTAAAAAAAATTAGAAAAAAAATAATATACTCTAAATTTGGCTCATCTGATATAACTACGGGTAAAGCAAGTAATTTTAAATTTTTACTAATTAAACGATTATGTACCAGTATTTTATTACGTGTATAACATAGAATATATATTTATTTTATATAATTAAAATGTATAATTTATAATAAATAATTTATATTATAATATATTGTTAATTTTAATTATTGATAAATTTCTTAAAAAATAAATTAAAAGATATAAGAAATTAAATTAATATAATTTTTTTTAACTCAATTAGATAAATAATATGTGTGAATTTTTATAAATTTTTTATTATTTACAT
>JAMLFT010009469.1:0-12691 GCA_026544285.1 Pachyrhizus erosus | reverse complement strand
TTTATTTAGACTTATCATTTTACATGTTATCTCGTGATAGTCATTGACATGATATATATATATATATATATATATATATATATATATATTACATTATTAAACAATGATACAAGCTATTTCAAAAAATAAATTTATAAAAACCTAAATCAACAAAATATAATTAAAATTAAAAGTTATCATATTTATAAAAATTAAAAATAAATTTATAACCATAATTTTTATTTCAGATGAACTAATATTTTATATAAGATAAACACATATCAATTTTATATTAACTTCAGTAAAATCACGTTATCGGGTGTTGCTAGTGAAACTTTTGTCAATTAAATAATCTTAATTAATAATTACAACCACTATAAAATGTAAGTCTTGGGGTAATCTTACGAAAGAATGTTAGCACATTTTTTTAAGTACTTATTTTAACATAATTTTTTATTATTAGTTAAAATTTATTACAAAGTATAAAATTATTAATGAAACTTGTTAACAAGTGAAAGTCATAAAATTTTGTAATTCATAATAAATTTCAATCAAGAGAAAGTATTAAAATTAATAAGTTTTTTAGAGAAGGTTCAGTAGAAAATTCTTTTAAACATTTTAAGAACTTAAAGTTAAAAATATTAAATTCTTTTTTTATAAATATTTTTAAAATCACTATTAAGAATCACTTCTTAATTAAGTTTTTCACTAAAAAAATATAAAAAGAGAGGAAACCCAAGAATTTTCTAAAAGGGATTTTTTTATATTTCATCCTCATAAATATCTTAAATATATAAAATATATTTATATGACATTCTCAAAAATACATAATTCTTATAAAAGGATAATTCTCAAAAAATATAATTTCTAAAGATGAAAAAAAATCCATATGAAAACGTCCCCTTAAAGTTAAAAAAAAATGTATTAATAACAAAGCTCTCTAATAAATTAACGCGAAATCAAGAAAAGCAACGAACTAATCACTTGAGAATAATATTGGGGGAATTAATCACTAGCCTATATAACTGGATACAAACTATTTGAAAACAAAATTCAAGACCAAGAAAAATAAATTGACAAGTTTAACACTAACATAACAAAAGAAAGAAACAACAGATCTATTGAGAAAATATATTAGCAAACTGAAGTATTTAGAAATAGTTTCCTTAACTTATAAGGCCTAATGCAACGTAGACTTTTCAATAAACTTCCATAGTAAACAAATAAAACTTTTAAAAAGAACAAACTGCCTTAAAAAGTCAAACTCAAGACTTAACACGGTTTCATTTTGTCCGTTTTGATTGATATAAAAAGTAATTTATCTTCAAAATTATTTATTAATTAAACTGAATGATAATGTAGAACTATTTTGACAAAATTCACACGAAAAGATAGTACTTACCATTGGAAAACAGAGTAAAAAGCATGCTTTTCTTTGGGGGAAAAGAAAGATTTTTGCCGTCACACCAAATCATTGATGTACCAATATGGAATTGGCCATATACGAACCAAAACAGATAATGTTTAAGAAAAAAATGGAAAAATAGGGAAAGATTGTTAGTTTGTAAATATCGCTGTCTAAGATGGATATCCTAAATAAGTTGTGTGGGAAACACCACGTTTATTGTTTTTGTATCACTCTTTATCCATCTGTTTCCTTCTTCCATGTATATTTATGATAAGGCAAAAATACACATATAATGCAATATGTAGTATTAGTAAATGACAATGTAGTGTTGCTATTGCTAAATCTGATACTTCTTGGGAACTATTACTACAATGAAATCTCTCTGGGTCCCTTCACTTGGACCCACAAATGATTTTGACCTTGCAGAAGATCCATATCCAACTGTGCCCCCTTCTCTACAGCAAAATGTAATTAATCATTGTTGGCCATACATAAATTATAAAATTTCAGAGATTATAAAAAAGAGAAAGATAGAACATAATTTAACTGCTGAGAGAAAATAAAAAGAATGAAAAATATGATGAGACTGATATTAATGTTTCCTCCTCTTTTGTGAAAAGAAAGTGAAGGAGATGGTTTTTTTTTTTTTTTAAATGATAAATTTATCTATTTTATTTACGTACCTGTCATTATTACAACCGAATGTTAAAGTTATTTAACATAAAATATATCCTTTTATTTCGAATCAGATAGAAGGAAAAATAATCATTTTACTCATTTATTTATTTATTTATTTTCACCAAATATTGAAATTTGAAAGAGAAAATTATTTTTTATTTTTCTCTACATCCAAACAAAATTTCGGTTTTATATGTTTGGAATGTTTAAAGAAAATTTCTTGTCTCAAAAAGAATTTTAAAACAATTTAATACCTTTTTAAGAACTATAAAACATCAAAACATTTTTCAAATATATATATATGTATATATATATATATATATATATATATGAATCTCAAACCCTAGGGAAATGATCAATTGCTTCGTAGCAATAAGTACTGATAAATGGTCTTTAGTGGAGAGCTTCTTGTATCCAACCGTGGGAAAAACATCACTTGCAAGGTCTCTTGATGCTTAGTAAAGGAGTAGATTCAAAAGCTAAAACAATATCGAGTTGTATTTGGATAAATTTCTTTGTAAGTAATGATAAAAGAAAATAATAAATTAAGATTTTCTTAAAAATTAAAATAAACTTATATATTTTTTATTATTCAAACTCGATAAGTTGAAAAATTTTCATGCCAACTTATGTTTAACATCCCAATAATCACTTTCCATTATATTATATAGATAATAGTGAAAATACTTTTATAATTATTTAATAAAAGTATTTTATAAAAAGAGCAACTATATTAAAATGGGATTTTGACAAAGTTTTAAAACTTGGATTAGTTACTAATTTGAAAGAAGTACTCGTCAGTTGGTTAATAGTTTAATCGATGAATCATTAATCCAATTATATGAATTATTATAAATAAATAAAATAATTTAATAAATGATATATGTTATATTTATCATATATTTAACAACTAATTGATAGAACATATTGGTTTATTAGGTACAAGGTTTGACTTCTTGTGGAGCGCAATAATTATTATTCTTTGTAATACAACTTGAATACTCGAAAATACTATGAGTAAGAATTAGGAATGTTTTAAAGCATTAAAAGTGTGAGTAGCAAAGTAAGCAAAAGAGAAAGAGATATAATAAAGTAATATAAAATAATAAAAAGTTGCATGTGCTGGTGAGAATCTTAAAAAAAAAATGGAATGAATTGGTTGTAAATTATTATAAGATTTTATGATTTTTAATTCCTTTAAAGAAGAGATAAATAATTGTAAAAAATAAATTTTTTACAACAACAACAAAACTTTCTAATATTATTTGAGAATCAAATGATTGTTATAATTCCTAAAAGGATTTTTGTTATTATCATTAACAAAAATGATGAAATGAGTATGTTGATACATTCAATTAATTTAATGTTTTACAATTAGAAAACTAAACTTATGATCATAGTCTACATTTTTTATAAAAATGGATGATAAGTTAGTTCATAAATATATTCTCAAAAAAAAAAAGTGAGTATAAGATGTCTTGATGTTGAGATATTTAGAGTTTTAAATGTGTTTAATATTTCTTCGTTTAAAATTAAAAAAGATATAGAGGTTGGAAATTAAGACGACCATCTAATGCACATAGGACTTAAGGTAACAAATAGTTTTGAAAATTCAACAAATTTCAGTCCAATTTTTTTTTTTGTTTTCCCATATCTTTCATACTAGTTTAATAGATTTTTAATTAGTTCAATGATGTCATCCCCGAGTTAAGTGCATATTTAATCTAATAAAAAGCTCAAATTGGTTATAGGTCTGATTTTCAGTCAAATCAATCAATCTAAGTTAGTTTTTTTTTTTTTTACAATTATCCAAGTCAGGTTTTAAAACACTAGTTTTTGTAATTAAATATTTTGAATAAAATCAAAAGTTTTCTTGAAGTTATATTGTGTTGGACTTTTAGGTTGTTGCATTTTGTTTTAACTTAGGCCACTTTTGGCCCGCTTGTGGTTAAAAAGTTGTCTTACATTTTTTAAAGCCTAAATCTAACCCTAAGCCATTCTCTTTTGTGCCTCTTCAAAAATTGTTCCATTACCATCAAAATTTTAGGAGAACCTTCATAAGAAGCACCATCAAAATCGTGATTTGCAGGAATGTTGCTTCAACCCTTGCCATGTTTTCCTTATTCTAGGAAGGGGGAGCGAGAATTGGGCATAGGTAAAGGCATTAGCCTATGAATGACAATAATGGGCATGAGCAATATCTTAATCATAAGTGACCTAGCCAATGAAAGGTAAGGATAAACTCATTTGTGTGTGATGATAAATCAAGATAGAACTAGTATTTGCATTAAGATGCGAGATGCATCATTTGCATAAATCTTAAGTTAGTGTAAATAGACATGAGATAAAATGGTGGAGGTCTTGAGAAGTTATAGTTTGCACCTTGAGGATTTTAAAGATCTAGTGTAGAAATCCTATTAGCCTAAATTAATCTTATAAAATTAGGAAGTACTTCAAAAGCTAGGTAGCCCTTATTAGTCACTAAACGAATATCCTTCTAATGTAATGTAGTTCATACAAAGACACAGATGTCATTGATGCTTCTTATAAGTGGATATATGTGCTCCTAGACTATTTTAAGAGTCAAAGTTAGTTACACATGACAATTGAAATAAAGTTAAGATTACATTACACTTCACATGAATACAATTGTTAGTGATTGTTGATAAGCCTTTATGTGATTACAATTGTTAAGGGGGTGTACCTATATACATGTAAAAGTATGTGTGTGCATGTGTGTTATACTTATTGTTAATGTTATACTTTAAGCACAATGAGATAACATGTTTCCACTCCTTGCTTTTGTTGTTGTTTGCGGGTTTGTGTTTGAATTGAATGTTATTTGTAGGTAATGTGTTTTCATATCCTGAGTAGGTGATGCAGGAGCAACTTATTTTTTTATTTATAGTTTATATGTTTTTCTTTTAGGGGATAGTAAGCTCTAAGTATTGTGACATTGAAACATGGGAACTATTATATTTTTAAGTATTTTAGTTATGTTATTTTCATTTAAGATGTATGTTATTCTAGGGGATAATAAGCTTTAAGTATTGTGACATTTAAGTATTATTAATCATGTTTTTCTTTATGAAGTTTATTGAATTTCGAGTTGAATTTGGATGAAGAGATATATGTGATGTTTTTTTATTGTGAAGAAAAGTTTTAAAAAAATCAACCTTATTTATTTTTTGTAACATGTTTATTTTATTAATTAGCTACAAAGTAAAAGATATCATGAAAGGGGAAACAAAAAGAAGGAAAAGAAATAAAAAGCAAAAAGAAAAGAAAGGAGGAATAAAAGGAATGACTCCATCGTCCAAAATCCCCTTTAACAACAATCCATGATGGAAGCATTTTTGGTTTTAAATTTCTAATGATTTAATAATTAGAAAAAATCTAGTAATTTTATATTGCTAGATTCAATTTTGTGGTAGTGTTAGATAACCTAAAGCTAATGGAATTATATGACAATTGATGACAAGGACTAAAACATAAAAATGTTCTTATAGTAGTGGTGTAAATACCAAAACATTTGATAAAACAAGATTCAACGATGTAACAAGGGGTTAATGCATTGTATTTCTCTAAGCATTTGGTCCTTCAACATTATATATCTTTATGCATTTTATGCAACAAGATTAAAATTATGTAGCAAGTCATTGTCACTACAAGGAATGTCCACACAAATCTCTACTTGCAAACTACCGCATCTTGTGCAAAAAGTGCATCTAAACCTCAACCTTTATACTCTCTGGTTTAGGATGAACAAGAACTAGTTGATGTAAAGAGATTTAAAAGAAGCAAAATTCTCAAAATAAAAGGAAGAGAGAAAGGTGTTGATAAAAAAAAGGAAGAGAAAGAAACAATGATGAGACAATGTTAATAAGACTAAAACATATAAAACATTCTTCATATCTAAGATTAAAACATAAAAATTGTGCAAATAAAAATACCAAAAGATAAAAATTGTGCTAATATGAAAACTAAACCATAAAACATAAACACTTCAGCATCATATTAACTCCTCATTAATATACATTAGACCATTACTAAAAACATTAAGTTTTATTTAATTACAAAAAAAGTATAAATATAATAGTATGAGATTAATGTAAGAAAAATAAAATATTAAATATAATTTATATTAAATTAATAATTTGTTAAACCTCAATTAAAAGTAGATTTATAACATTTTATAAGAGAAAAATAGGGACTAAGTACGTAGGTGAGGTGGCAGGAGTGACGTCATGGTGGGAACCAGAGGAAAAAAGCCCAGCCCTCCGCTAGTACGGAGAATGGAACCATGTAACCGCCCCTTCCCAATCACGAACCGCCACATCACACGAAACGACCCGTTTCTTTCGCGATTTTCACACTTCACAGCAGCCTTGTTTTTAAAAGTAGAAAACCCAAAAAAATATGGATTCAAAGTGAAGTGCCCTCTGTCCTACTTCACTTTTCTCTCTCCTCTCTCTTTCTCTTTCCTTGGTCGTTGGAGTTCAAGAAGTTCCTATTGTTGTAGCACTGCGTGTCCTTAATCTCTTCAACCCTTCTCAAACGTTTAATATCACTAAGTCCTTCCTCGTGGAATCATAACCACTCACTCCCTCTCTCTGTGTGCTTATTTGTTCTCTTCATATTGTACATAAAATATGGATGATGAATATGCTAAGCTTATAAGAAGGATGAACCCACCAAGGTGAGCAGTTTCGCACTCTGCTTTCTCTTTCATGTTTCTTCTTCTTCTTCTTCTTCTTTCTTTTGGACAGTTTTTTATGTTTTGGTTATCAGCACCTGACCTTTCCAAATTTGCAATCGCAGTTTTACTTCTTTTTTTGGTTTATGGAAGTTTTATTCAAGTGGGGCATAAAATTAAGCCTCTTTTTGCAGTTTCGTGTTTTCAATTTTCCTACTGATAGGGAAGTTCCTTGCTTGATTCTCCTTTTCTTCAGTCTTCAGTTTAGTACGCCGTGTGACAATTAACGTAATATGTCTCCAAAACGGTTTTGGTTTTTTTGGATGTTGAATTTTTCCTAACATGTGTTTATCTTAGCCGTTTATGGCATGATTTTACATGTGATTTGATCTGATAACCGTTATTTCCTTGTTTGAGTTCTTGTGTGTGTATATTGTTTATGTGCATGTAAGAGTGGTGGTGTTTTTTTTTTTTTTTTTTTTTTTTTTGTTTAACTAGCTTCTTGCTATGCAGGGTTGTGATTGACAACAATGCCTGTGAAAACGCCACTGTAATTCAGGTAAAGCTTCTGATTCCCCTATGTCTAGGTTTCTCAAGATTGAGTTAACAATAAGATAGATTCTTCTTTTTTTTTTCTTCTTTCAGTTTTTCAAATGATTTGATGTCATAAAGCTGTTGTTTTCCTTTGTTTTGGTTCACAAAATTGAGTTGACAACAAGAAAGATTCTTCCTGTTTTATTTTTTTCTTCTTCTTTCAAATTTTCTAATGATTTGATATTATAAAATCCTTGGTTGCGTTTTTTTTCCTTTTCTATTTTTTAATATAAAATCAAAATTGTTTCCTGAGTTGATATCTTTATTTTTATTATGAAAACAAATCAGCTATCCACTTTTTTATTATCTAAATACTTTTGCAGGTTGACAGTGTCAACAAACATGGAATTCTCCTGGATGTTGTCCAAGTTATATCAGATATGAACCTTGTAATAACAAAGGCATACATCTCCTCTGATGGGGTGTGGTTCATGGATGGTAAGCCCTTCTTCATCAGTCGCAAGCTAAAAGGGGAAAATACTAAAAGTAGTATTATTGTAATTATTATTATCAACGTTGCTTCTGATCCTAGTATTAATTTGATTTTTTTTCAGTGTTTAATGTGATTGATCATAACGGAAACAAGATCAGAGATAAGGAAGTCATTGATTATATTCAGAGGGTAGGGATTTGTATGCTTGCATTTTTTAAAATGTTTTAATTAAGGCTTATTTGTGTTTCTCTATCTCTGTGGAAGGGTCCCCACCACTTCTTCTTTGCTAGAAATCCTCAGGTTAAGTTAGCATGACACTTGTATTAGAGTGTGTTGATTTGATTTTTTTTTTAGTAAGTACTTTAGCATCCTTTTAACCTTATTTTCTGCTTGCTAATTGCGCTAGCTAGTTATGAACTGGTATACCAAAGTTGAATGGAGGAAGAACATGCTCACCTTAATTGTTGTTCACTTTTTATTTCACTGATTTTTTATTTTAGTTACTGAAAGTCTGTTGGTTCTAGTATTCTTCCAGCAAAGGTTGTATAAACTTACCAGATCCATCTGGTGAACGCACTGTTTGAACTTTGAAGTGCTTGCGCTGAAAGATGATAGATAAAACTTGTGCTTTCACTGCCATACTGATTTATTTAAAAGTATAGGGAACATAGGATGATATAAAGCTACATAAATTCCTTGAAGAAATTTGAGGGTCTTGAAATTGTGAAGATTTGATCTTAATAAATGCTATACTGCATAGGTAATAAGTTATCCATTCTGGCGTTGTGATGCCTAATTTAGTTCCATTAAGATATGAATGTCTTCTTTGTTTGAGTGTTCTGCAAATCTCATCATGCGAATATATAGTCCCTGGATGACAGAACAACAATAAAGCTTGTAGTTTTTTTTCTGATTTTTTTCTTTCTGTTTAATTTTTTAGAGACTTGAAAACAATCCCAGCTTTGCACCCTCATTGAGAGAGTCTGTTGGGGTTGTACCTACTGAAGAGCACACCGTAATTGAGCTCACCGGCACAGACCGGCCTGGCTTACTATCTGAAATCTGTGCAGTTCTCACAGACCTTCACTGTAATGTGGTGACTGCTGAGATATGGACACATAATACTAGGGCTGCAGCCGTAGTTCACGTGACAGATGATACCAGTGGCTGTGCCATCAAGGATCCATCTCGCCTTTCTACAATAAGGGATTTGCTTTCTAATGTCCTTAGGGGGAGTAATGATCCAAAGACAGCAAGGACAACACTTTCACCCCCTGGAGTTACAAATAGGGACAGAAGATTACATCAGATTATGTTTGCTGACAGGGACTATGAGAGGATTGAAAGAGCAGGACGAGGGGGACTTAGAGATAGAGATAAACGTCCTCTCCCTCATGTAACTGTCGTAGATTGTGTTGAGAAAGATTACACTGTGGTTACCATGAGAGCAAAAGATCGACCAAAGTTGTTGTTTGATATTGTTTGCACTTTAACTGACATGCAGTATGTGGTTTTTCACGGTGTGGTCAAGACATTAAGGACGGAAGCTTTTCAGGTTAGCCAACTTTCTGTTGTTTTGCTATATGGTTCAACTTCTTTTGCTTTGTATGCTGTACTTGTTATTGT
Organism: Pachyrhizus erosus; assembly: GCA_026544285.1. Lineage (NCBI taxonomy): Eukaryota > Viridiplantae > Streptophyta > Magnoliopsida > Fabales > Fabaceae > Pachyrhizus > Pachyrhizus erosus. The sequence goes on along the minus strand of JAMLFT010009469.1, from coordinate 3,277 downwards.
AGCTAAACCTGAATATTAATGAGTTTAATGTCTATATATTGTCAGTACAAACATTTTACACTATCCATCAATCAAAAATTGCATTAGAATGCCTTTTAAGATATTGTAAAAGTCAATAATTTTACCATATGTGACAGTTAGTGATTAGATAACAGTATAAAAACTCCTAACACTGTTAGTGCATATACTGTTTACTCTATTTGGATCAATTTAACTATATGCATTTTATATGATTACAAAAGCCAATTGATGCATCAAATCTATACTTTCATTTGGTCAGCACGAATTGGTCTGACCCAATTTGAACAATTTTCTGCATAAATTTTTCTAACTCAGCATTTTCTCCCTCATCTAGGAGTTTTATATTCGGCATGTCGATGGCTTCCCCATAAGTTCAGAGGCTGAGCGAGAACGTCTTGTGCAGTGTCTTGAAGCAGCAATTGAAAGGCGAGCATCTGAGGTGTGATAGCAATCCACAGCTTGAAGCTCTAGTTCTCACTACTTTTTGTTCAATGGTATGCTAAGATATGTTTGTATGCAGGGAATGGAGCTGGAGTTGTGCACAGAAGATCGCGTAGGACTCCTCTCAGATATCACAAGAATATTTCGCGAAAACAGTTTATGTATCAAGAGAGCAGAAATATCAACAGAAGAAGGAAAGGCAAGAGATACATTTTATGTCACAGATGTTACTGGTAACCCAGTTGACCCCAAGATTATAGATTCAATTCGCAGACAAATTGGTGACAAAGTACTAAAAGTAAAACATAACTCTAATCTTTCACCAAAGCCCCCTCAACCAACAACAATTGGATTTCTCCTAGGAAATTTTTTCAAAGCTCGATCTTTTCAGAATTTTAAGTTGATCAGATCTTATTCTTGAGTCCTTCTTTGTACATTCTCAGCATTTTCATTGTGTTACTTTCAAGTCAAACACAAATGTAAAAGAAATTGTATATGTTCCTCCCCCAGAATAGGGGCTTGGAATTTACACTGTACAGCAGAAAAGCTTAAACACCAATGTACATAGCTTAGTGTAAATAGTTGTGCTCGGTAGCATGTTACCTAGGTTGTATATGGAGCAAGTAGTCCTTCTAGGTTATCAAGTCCAAAAGAGTAAATAGTGATTTTAGGTGGTGTTTTTGGAGTAGATGTAAATTTGGGTTGGTACATGTATAAAGTGTACATTCTGGTGGTGTAATTTGGAATAGATGTAAATTTGGGTATGTACATAAAATTGAATGGAAAAGATGTAAATGTGTATACTTAATTGTCTGCCACCGTTCCTTTTTCTCTGTTCACATTTCCTGTTGCATCACTGTGTAATGCTATTTGCATAGTTGTTGATAAGAATGGTCAATTACTTAGTAGAGTTTGCTTTGATTTTTTATTTTTTTTACTTAAAAGCCACCTAAAGTTTAAGTAAAAAACTAGAGTTTTAAATTTAAATTATAATGCTTGGTAATTTTATAATTTCGTAAACTTAAAGTTAAGTTTTTTGAGTAGTATGTTTTGAATTTCAAAATTTGAATTGAAGAAGGAAAAAGAGAAGTAAAACTCAAAAGTTTTTTAGGTTAGTTTTTTTCAAAGCTTCTTTAGAGATTTTTATTAAGAAGGTGAATTTTTAAAAAGATTTTTTTGAATTTTTTTTTTTCAACTTTCCATTTAGGAAAAAGATAAAATTGGATTAAGCTGGAAAATTGTAAATAAAGAGGGACATTTACATACCATGAGCATTTTCATTTTTCCTAGTTATCGAAGCATTTGCACTTGCATCATAAGTCTTCCTCAATCCTCACTTCGTGACTCTCTTATTTCATAATCTATAGTCATTATTAGTCCCACACTGCAGCTATCTCTTTAGTTGCTAACTAAACAAAGTGGCTCCCATACTCTGGTTTTTAGCCAACGTGCGCAAATTTCTAACGACTAAGATAGCTTCAATTTAGGCTATGTTTGGTTAGCTTAAAACTATATCAGTATTGCGGTTTTTAAAATTTTAATATATTTTTTTACAGTTTTGAAAGTTTATTTTAATTTGACAACTAAAAATGGACACTGGAAAATTTAATAACTAATTTTTAATCCTAGAAATTGATATTTACATAACAATAAAATAATTAAAAAATACACATCATAATAATTATATTATGAATTTTTTATAAAAAGTACATTACAAATAATTCATATATGTGCTGTCAGAATGTCATAAACTCATAATATATGATTTTGAGATTTTATATAGAAGTATGTGAGAAAAATTAATATAAATATAATGTGTGGGTTTGGTTTGGTTTGCAATAAAAAAAATATGATATTTTATTTTATTGGTTTTCAATTTTTTTTTGTTTACCTCTAGTGTACATTATAAAAAAAATAATATAAAAAATGTATAGACTTTAAAATATTTATCCATTTTTATTTTATTTTATAGAGAATTATTGTGAATTGATTATAGTATAGAAAGATTAAATGGACTTTCAATCTTTTTTTCCTTTCTCATGAAAAAATTGTATTCGTTTTATTTTTGTTTATCCAGAATTTATTATTCATTGTTTTTTTTTATTAATTTTATAATTTTGAATGTTTATTCAAATTTATAATTTTTTTAAAATCTTATAAATATTTATAAGTTTGTTCAAATTTTATAAATTCTAATTATATAAATATATTGAAATTTAAACTATGAAATCTTAATTATAAGTCTTTAGTTTGTTTTTATAAATTATTATATTTCTATGTGGATTTTAAATCTTTAAGATTTTTTATGTCTAAATAATTCTTCAAAATTTTAATTTAATACACCTTCTAATTTTGAAAAGTTAGGTTATGTTTGACAAAACATTTCAATTAGTTTTTAAGTTTTTTTACTAGCTAAAAAAAAAAATTTGACTGTTTAATAAATAAGTTTTTTTTAGTAGTTTCTAGTATTTTTAAAACGCTATTTTAAATAGTGTTTTTTTTAAAATACTAACTTCTAGTTTTTATATTTATCTTTTTTGTTCTTAAATATTTATTATATCTTTTCTTAATCTTTTTTATATAAGATAAGATTTTATTATTATTATTTGCTCTTCTTTCATTCATCAGGTAAGATTTTATTATTTTTATTTTTTTTACACAAGCTAAGATTTTTTTTTTTATCTTTTTATTATATAAGATATTAAAAATAATAGATAATAAGTTTATTTTATTATTATTATTATTATATTTTGAATATTTTTATATTATAATATTTATTTTAACCATTATATTATTTATAATATTTATTTATTTT
>JAMLFT010009468.1:0-12692 GCA_026544285.1 Pachyrhizus erosus | reverse complement strand
TTAATATTATTAATTATTTTAAATAAATAAAAATTTAAAAATATAATTTATATAAAAAATTATATATGAATATCCTGTTAAGTTTTTGAAAATAAAATAAATTATTAAATTATTCAATTATTAAATTATTAAAATTATTATTATATCATCATTTAATATTATTATTTATTAGTATAGATTAAAATAAAAAATATTTAAAGAATTAAAAAATCAAAATAAGAAAATTCTATTTTTTAAAAATTAAATTAATATCTAAGTCAAATTTTTATTAAAAGGAAAATACTTATTTATTTTTTTAGAGATTAATACTTTTCTATTCTTATAAAATTTCATATTTCTAATATTAATTCTAATGATTTTTTTCTCTTTTTAAGTCTTTTGTTTATATTTTTATTCATTAACATTAGTTCCTACAAATTTAAATTTTTTTATTATCGCCATAGCTGACATTGTGACAAAACAATGAAAATATATAAATAGTAAAATCAAAAGAGTTGTTACGAATATTTATTTTATAAAAAATATAAAGAAATATTAAAATAATATTTACAATGTTTATCTTAAAACATTTATTTTTAATTAATGAAGTAAATTATTTATAATTTTTAAAATATTTATCCCATTTTAAAATAATTAGAAATGACTATGATAAAAATTTATTTTATTTATTTAATATATGCATTTATCTTATGTTAAAAAAGATTAATTATTATTATTATTATAAAAAAGAGGCTTAATATTATTTTTTTCGATTAATAAGAGTGGTCTTTATTTCTATATATATCTTCAGATGCAATAAAAATTAAAACTATATATTTTTTATAAAAAAATATTTATGTGATATATTTTTCTATTATTAATTTTTATATTTATTAAAATTTAAGACTTTTAAACCATCATACTTCATAAAATAACATACTGACAGAGGTGTACACTGTACACTCAATGACTCAAGCAAATTTATTAAGACATTTTACATGTTGATATAATATTTTTACTTTTTTTTATCAATTTAATTTAGGTTTAACAATATTTTTAGAGAAAAAATTTAAAATATCAAATCGTCGTAACTTTAAGATTAAATTTTTTTATATCTAATTAATTTTTTAATTAGTAATAGTTTATTTTTATCAAATTATGAATTAATTTTAAATTTAAAATACTTATATTTAAGATTGTATTATTATTATTGTTGTTTGGTTTTAATTTAGAGAGGATATTTATAATAATAAATCCTCGAATCTCGAGATTAAGAGAATGTACCATTTAATTAACTCTTTTTTTATCCATTTTTTGTTGTTATTATCATTGATTTATCTAAAGACATGTAAACAATTTTAAAGTATTTTGATTTGATTTGATCGGATATTATTATTTTTATTTTTTTGTATTTATTTCTTATTATAATTATGAACCCAAACTTCGGAAGTTAAAAAGAAATTAACTAGTCATTTAATTGATCTAAATGACACGTGAACACTGAGTCTATTAACATATTAACAAAAGATAAAGTAAGAAATAAATGAACAAACAAAAAAAAAAGTAAATAGAAAAAGTGAGGAAAAAGATAAGAGTGGTGTGAAAGTACTATCGATCATGAGCATCTGAGCTAACAAAAAAACAAATATCAAGATTCATGAACAGTGAATAAAACTTGTGGAATAACAAAATCATGGACATGCACCCAACGAAAAAGAAGAAAGAAATCACGCTCTGGAGATAAAAGAAGATGAAGAAATCGCCCTAACCAAAATACACCCACCGAATAAATATAAAAGGAGATGAAGAAGCTGCATAGAAAACCTAACGTACCTGAAGAAGAATAAGCATAAACGAATAAAGAACAAGGAAACTAAGAAACAAGTTGGGTATGATTTGATGGTGGTGAGGTTATGTACTGTATTGGGCTTGGTACTGGTTTCTTCTGCAAGTTTGATGCTTCATGCATAGCTGGGTATGTACATGGCTTGAGTTTGAGAACAAGATAGGTTGTGACAAAGGTCCTATATTTCGTCAATTACGATTTTTTTTTGTCATTTTTTATATATAAAAATAAAAATATCTAAAAAGTTTATAATAATTCATACATTTTATTCTATCAACTTTTTGTCATTTAAGATGATCTAAGTGTTTCACAAATTTTTTTTTGTAATTTGAATATAAAACAAAAAAGACACAGAATACTAATAGGAAGGAGATAAACAATGTTAGCTTAGAAAATTGTAAATGGGGATGAAGATTTTATGGGGATGAAGATTTTAGATAGATTGAATACAGTTCTTAATAACAATTGGTAATCAGGGGTGAAGCCAGGGGTGACCTGGGATGTCATGTCACTTCCAAAATTTGTTACTTCACTTAAAATTCATATATAAAAATATATTATGACACCCATGAAAAAAAGAAAAAAAAAATGGGAGATTATCTTGGCCCTTAAAATCAAATGCTACCTCTGTCACTGTGACCAATCAAAATTTATGTCAAGCTGATCCATAGTAGGGATGATTAATTGAGTAAGACATGATTCGCTTGGTTCTTCATGTAATGTTTGATCAGTAACCGTGTACCTTGTATTGATAAAGATAAAAAGTAGAAACTCTAGATGATTAGAGTTTGGAGCTCATTTGGAACTTCACCATGACTAGATGATTCCTTAAAAGAAGATAATGTAGGTATAAAAGGATAAAATATGAAACTTATCGTATATTAATGAATATAATATAATATAATAATACATGTAAATTTTTTAATAAATTGTATTTTTAATTTTCATCTTTTTAAATTATTAAATAATTTTAAACTAATAAATAAAATATTAAAAAGATAATTTAATATGTAAAATTATATATAACATTCAAATTAAATTAAATGACACGATGATTTAGTTGTTTGATTGAGAAAGTGATGGCGATGATACTGTTGAAGTGGTTTTGGTGTTATTTATTAGCTGTTTTATTTATTTTTAGTGTGGAATAAATTGTAGCAACTGTGGATGATGATGTCACTGACCCTTATAGATTGGTTATTATGAAGGTGTTGTGACAGTTGCCAGATTTGTAGTGAGTGACCAGGGTGGGGATAAAGACAAATTAGGAAAGGCAAAGAAAATAAAAAAAATAAAAAAATAAAATAGTATCTCAACTGTTTATTTAAAAACTAATAAATCTATAACTGTTGAAATTTAGTTTCCCTCCCTTTGAGATATCATAAGAATAGTTAAAGCGAAATTAAATAGACTTTAAAGAGTTTATTTTTTCTTTCTTTCTTTTAAAGAAAAAGGAACTCTAATTGAAAATAATTTTAAAAGAATTTACAGATTGAGTAAATTGTTTTAAAAAATAAAAACTATTTCAATCTTTTCTCACAAATTATAAAATAATGTATCTTAAAACTACTTTTTTTTAAATTTTTTTTTTATCAAAATGTACCCTATAAAACATTTGTGAAGTGTTTAAGAAAAAATATGAATGTAAAATCATAATAATTTAAGCTCAAAATAATAAAAAAAATTATAAATAAAAGGCGAAATTAATACTTTAGTCTATTATATTTTTATTTTTAGTTTTTATGTTTAAAATCTTGGTTTTAGCTGCGCCTCCCTTCCAAAATGCACTAACTGAGTTGTCCATTTATGTTAAGCCCATTTAGCTTATCAGATTACTAGAGTCGGATCTATAAAAATTATGGGCTGGATATATGTTAAGCCCAAAAATATTATGGGCCTACCCGAAACTAATTTTCGGGTCAAATAGGAATTCGGTGGAAATTAAGAACCGACCCGAATCGTGGCTCATTCATCCCTTTCAGTTTTGGAGATAGTGTAATAGTGTTAACCGTGTCAGCTTGTGCTATAGACACATAGAAGAAGAAGCAAGGAACTATCCTCTTCAAATTTTGCAATTGTTTCACAATTCAAACTTAAGAAGCTTAGTAGTTTGTTGTTATTTCAATGTCTCATACCTTGCAATTTTCATTCTCTTCTAGTGCATTTAATTCTTCAATGAAGGTGGAGAAGATGAAGAGAGTTAGGCCTCGTGGCTTTCGAATTCTATGCTCTTCTGAGCATTCCAGTTTCAAAGATGAAGATGATGCCGATAAAGGGGAGTCTGATACTTCTTTGTTAGAAAACTTAAAAGGGTAGATGTTTCTCTTTATTTTTTCCTGCTTCACCAAAAAGTTTATTAGTTTATGAAGGATAAGGGAATGTAGATAAAGACAAGGAAAGAGTGGAATTACATTGGGAAACAAATTTAATCTTTTCATTTGCTTCTCCAGAAAATTTACCAGTTAATGAAGCATTTGGTGTTACATTGGTCCATTTCAATCAACAAAATTTGGATAATTTTTCTTTGTATAGAAGAAAAAAAAAATTGAATTTTTAGAATTTCTTTTAAGGGTTAATAAACTGTTTTTCATTTTCTTGTATTGTTTCAGAGGTCAAGTTTCATCGCGGGTGCTGTTGGTCGAGAGATATAGCAATGGTACTGCTAAGAGGTTTTTTCTCAACTATGCCAAAATTGGTTCTTTCCTTTTCTTTTAATTCTGTAAGTGTACATTCATGAACGTTACTGTGTTATTAGCATTACTAGTTGTTGTGTCAAGTTGGGGGATCATGGAATGCTAATATTAATTGATTATTATTTAGAAAATGTAAATTAAATACTATTTGCTTTGTACGATACAATTACGATGTCTCTGTTTGCTTGTTCATGGGAATGTTCTAGTAACCTCCTGTACTTTTTATTAACACTATTTGGTCGATCACATAAATTTCACAATGGCTGTCTTCTCTAAATCAGGCTTCAACTATGACTTTCCCCCCTCTTATGAGCAGATATGTATTAGGTGACGATTCGCAGTTGCAAACCTTTTTTGTTGAGGAGGATAGGTCTATGCCAAACAGTTTCCAGGATTCGCATTCCCCTGATGAAAGCCTATCCTGGCTACCAGAGGCAATAAAACTTTTTATCCTACCAGCAGGCTTTCCAGGTGATTAACAATAAAAAACTTTTGTGGCTGTTTAAGAAAGAAACTTCTGGAGTTTTAGCTTTAGTGATTATATAAAGTTGGAGGTAAACCTTTTGTTTACTTAACTTTCCAAGTATTGATGCAGGATCAGTGTCAAATGATTACTTGCATTACATGTTATTACAGTTTCCTACCAATGTGACTGGATGGATCTGTCACACCCTAGTCACTTCAAGTCTCCTAAAGGCATGTCATTCTTGCTCAAACTGCTGATTTTTTCTCAAGGATGTTTCCACTGGGGATATTTGGTTAAGTTCTATGATTCTTTTTGTGCATTTGGCATGCTTTGCATTGAAATTGATAATTAGTTCACAAAGCTCCCACTGTGCATGTTGGTGAGGCTTTAAGTCAAATCTTGAAAATCATTAGAGATAATCCTGTTATCTACTTGCCACTAAAATACATTTTCTGATATTGATTAAAGTTTCCTGATGTATGTTCATGTTAGGAAGTCATCTTTGTTAAAAGTTATCTCTGTTCTTCTAAATTCTTTAATTAAGGTTTTATTTTTTGTTTCTATGTGACTGAGCAACAAACTTTTGTGCAATTCTATGTGCTCCATAGCAATGTCATATTCTGTTTAAAATTACTCTACTACAAATGCAAGAAATGATAATTGTGCTTCTGTCTTTTTGTGTCACAATTCCAACTTAACTTCAGGCTGTTGGTGTTGGCTCTTTCTCTGGAACCACAGCAGCTGCTTCTGCTGCTGCCATCAGGTGACTCATAAATTTTAGACCCTATACTTTTGTAAAAAATTATGGCATTTATATGCACATAGTAATATCTTAAATAGTTTCATGTTGGCATTATTTGTTAATTTGATTTTTTATGCGGTTGATTGTATGCTCTATAACTTTAGGTGGGTCTCGAAGGATGGCATTGGAGCTGTTGGACGGTTATTCATTGGTATGGCAATCATGAAGTAAGCTGAAGGAAGAAGGTGATTTTGTTTTGCTGACTTGCTGCTTTTTTCAGGTGGGCGGTTTGGAAGTCTTTTTGATGATGATCCCAAACAATGGAGAATGTATGCAGACTTCATTGGCAGTGCTGGAAGGTCTGAGTAGTATGCCTTGTTGTATTTCTATGGAAATATGCAAATAAAATCTGGCTCTAGAGAAACTCTTACATTTCTGACATCTCATGCAGCATTTTTGATCTGACTACCCAACTATATCCTAACTATTTCCTTCCTTTGGCATCTCTTGGAAATCTTACCAAGGTAATTTAACATGAATCTTTACACTATTAAAAGAATCACTTTTTTTTTTCAATTACTACATATAGATGATTAAAACTATCCTACACCAATACTAGAAGGCTCCTTGCTATGCAAAGGTATGAGGGAGGATTATTGTATGCAGCCTCACCCTTGCATATACAAAGAGGCTGTTTTTGAATTTGAACCCATGACCAATTGGTCACCAAGGTGCAACTTTACTTTGCATATAGATGATTATTAGCTAATATTTCAAAGCTATGAAAAGATTTAAAAGGTAACATCTAATGAATAATGGTTAACTTTGGAGAAATGCCATTTTCTGAATACCATTTCCTTCTATTAACTTTTTTAGTAATCAAGGAGGAAAATAATAATAAAATGATAGAATTCTATCCCCAAAATGAGAAGAAATGCAAGTTAGAAAGACAGGGAATGGGGATGAAAAGAATAGAAAGCAAATACAAGTTATCATCTCTTGTTTGTTTGGCAGAAGAGGAGATAATAGATATATTGAATTGCTGATGAAGTTTACATTTTCTAAACTAAGATCAATTTTTTGTAGCTATGTGCAGAACATAAAAATGGTTGTTACTGGATTTTTTGGAGGGGGGGATAAATTTTCTGCCATTTTTGTCCTTTGTTATGCTGAGAGTTTGACCTTTCATTATATGCTTTCTTTGTCTCTGTCTTCCCCTTCAAAATGAATACTACCCTCCAATTTTGTTTCACCCTTCCATACATCCTCCCAAACAAATGCTTAGCAACTTATAATGTCAAAATGTTAACTTCCTAGCCCTAGTAAAGGAGGATTCTGGTATATTCAAAATAAGTAGTTACAACAAATTCTTTTTTAAAAAAATCCTGAAAATAGTAATTTAAAAGCAATTTGCACTTCTTATATACACATGGATTGCTTAATAGCTGGTTTATATATGATTGTATAATTTTCAGTGTTTGACATTCAAACAGGCTGTAGCAAGAGGACTAAAAGATCCCTCTTTTCGTGTGATTCAAAACCACTTTGCAATTTCAGGAAATCTGGGAGAGGTAGCAGCAAAGGTATACTCTCACTTTGGAAACTTATTTTAGAGTAGAAAGCTACGATTTTTGGTAATATATTTTCTTGTGTCTACATGTCTATAAAGCCTCTTGAGTTTTATGAAAACTGCATCGATATTTGTTCTTTTCATGCTTTCAAGCATTAGTTTTAATTTTTAACTCTCCTATTCATGAATATATGTTTCTCTTATCAAGAAAAGTTCTGTCTATGTTGCTCCCTGTATTAAAGCATTGGTGGAGCTGATTGTATTTTCATAATTTATAATACCTTCTTCTTAACTCCATCCAAAAACCTGAATAAGGCTCTTGGGTAGGAATTGACCTATGACCTAATGAGTTATATATAAGTTATGGAGGATGTAGGCACTGGGATGCTGTCATTGACCCAATTAAGCTGATATGATACTAATGGTAAGAAGCACTCGGTAATAAATCTAAATGTTAGTACTAGATGCTTGCAATCTCTCTTTTTTGTTTCTTATTTTCATAGACCAGACCAGCGGCCAGGTTATGCCTAAGCCTTTAATATTTTCTAGGGAGTGAACTGGTTTATGCATATATTATTCACTCAATAACCCTAAACCCACTTACATACTCTTTTCAGGCTCTATCTTTGGCTGTTGTGGGATTTAGGTTTTTTCAAATACACCCCATCATGCCCAGGGCTTTTGGGCTTGGTACATGGATAATATGATAGTTAACCTGTCTAATGGATTTAGTGATAGATTTTGATACTATCTTAGAGTGTGAATATAAGTCTAACTCAACCTTACAAAATCAACTTGTAAGGTAAGGATTACCCTCCACTTATATACTCTTTTTAGGCTCTATCTCTAACCAATGTGGGACTTGGGTTTTTCCCAATACTTCTTTTATAAAGACTTGCTATATGTGTCAGTTATTCTCTGATATACCACTGTTTGGAAAATGTAAAGGGTTTTTCCTTGTATAATTGTTTCATCAAAATTTATCAGGAAGAAGTTTGGGAAGTGGTTGCTCAACTAGTTGGCCTTGGTTTAGGCATATTGATTCTGGTAAAATTCATATACTTTCAGGACTGCTTAATTTATTCACACCAAGATACTGTTAGTTGGCACGTTACATTCTTTTAATTTTTTTATTGCAGGATACACCTGGCCTTGTAAAATCATATGGTATACTTTCATTAACTTGGTTGAGTATGCGGTTTCTTCATCTTTGGCTACGCTATGAATCACTTTCAGTTCTCCAGTTTAACACAGTAAGTACACAGTGCATAATCTAATATGGAATCTAATGCAAATAAATCTGTATGTATGCATGCAAGCTGGTAGAAAGACATTTCTAATCTGACTTTGTGCAAGATATCAAATTTTAATGTCATTAATAATGATCATTCTGTTTCCTGTTTACCTTGCTTTGTGGTTTATTTATGTACCAATGGTAGCAAAAGGGAAAAAAATATTGGAAAGATAACCAATGGATTTGGAACCCATGCTGTTCAGCAGGGATGCTGTTTTGTGTTTTTTCCTTTCAAACTTAGGTGGGTACCAAATATTTCTCATGTATGAGGTCCACTTAGGAACAAAAAGGCAATTTTACAGCTGCACCCCTTCCCTTTCCTCTAAACAGTAAGGGGAGAAAATCTCCAATATTTATTGTAATATTTTTTTTTTGTGCAACTCTTTACAGATAAATCTAAAGCGTGCTCTCATACTGGTAAAATCACACGTGTTGCATTCTACTGTTCCAGGTTACATTCAGACAAATTCAGTGCTATGCTGTATGATTTATTTCCCTTCACAGATGTTCAATTTTCAAAATAGATTTATTTCAGGATGCCCAGATTGCAACAGAGAAGAGAATATATTAGCTTGGTCGCAATTCATGAAGCCAAAAATAATTTTTGGCTTGCCCTTGGAGAAAATGGATGGTTTGGAGAGATCTCATTTTATGGTATAGGATCATTATTGCTGCTATTGTCACAATTTTATGAAGGAAACCAAGAGGTTCATAATTATTTTCTCTTTTGTTCAAATAAAGCCATTAGGAAATCGTACAATTATGTTTTAATGGAACAGGTGGAGACACTTCTAAAACTATATGCAAGTGAGAAATATATTCTTATGGTGAATCAGCAGCCTGAAGATTTGAAATTTTATGTTTCTTTCAAGGTATGCTTTAATTCCCTTATGAGATTTAGTTGGAAAACATAATCCTTATTCAACATTGTTAGATATAAAAATCTTTCATGATCTTTTACCAAACAACTTAAGCTGCTTTTGGGATAGTTGGTCATTGATAGTGTATAATATATATGACCAAGTGGTTAGGAGTTTGATCCTTGTCACCACCATTCTGTCAGCTAGAAGTTGAATTTTTGCACAAGGTAAGCGGTCCTGTTCATAGTCCTTGCTTCTAGCCCAAAAGGACGGTTGTATGAGGGGGTGTGTATCTGCTGTATTGTCCTTGAGTCCTCAAGTTGATGCTTTTCCAATTCTCCAAAGTGGACAGAATTATTTCAAGAAAAAAAAAAAAAAAAAAAAAAAAAAGCTGCCACCTCAAGGATTGACTTGACAACATTAGTGAGGTTGTAAAGAAACTGGGAAAAAATCATTAATGGCATGAAGAGAAAGTTCAAAAAATTGAAGAAGCAGTGACTTGAGGATTCAAACACAAAGCAGCAATCTGATGAAATGCTGTTTCTTACCGACAATTGGTAAGGTGTTTTGGAGATGGGAGTTTTATGATTATTAATGGAATTTAGGAGTGCCTGTGTTTTGAGCTGGATGGGTTTGCTGTACCTTCCCATTGATAATCACACTGCAGGTTGGAGCACCAAGTGTTTCAGTATTGCGAAGTGTGTGGCAGACTTTCTGGCTAAGTGAGAACTGGGATAACAATGTTAATGTTTGTGATCAAATTGCTAATAGCCTAATGGAATTGGAAGAAAGGTTCGAGGATTTCATTCAGAAGTTAAAAGATGCAGAATGGGATACCCAGCAATTAAATTTGAAGGTTCCCAAAGAAATCTTCATTGATGATACCCTCTCTAAATTCTAAAATGGTGAAGTTGAGAATGTGTTGTAGTGCAAAATGATATGACCACAAGGTCCTTCTTGAGAGTTGAGGCATAAAATGTGATCAACCAAATTATACATTCTGTTAGAAGAGTTGCAAGCATTCAGAGCATGACATCAATTTTCACATGCAGATATTCAACGAAGGGAGAGAGAGTATTTATGGTGGCCAATTGGGTTATAGTCTTGGCTTATTGAATACCATATACTGGCTTTGATATTACATTCTTACTTTCTTAGGGAGGCTCCTGTTGTAAAGAAATTGTTCTCAATTTTGTTTAAAATCTTTCTTGTATGCAATTTTTTGGGAGAAAGTTCATTCATGCTTGGTATTCAGGACTTCTGTGGATGTACAGTTTGGTTAATCTTGCGATCTGTAGTCTAAAAAACTGTTCATTATTCTGTCTTCATAAAAAAGTTAATTGGTTGACTTTTTGAGAGAGAGATTAATGATGATTTAATCAAATTAATTGCCCTGCTAAAAGATGATATAGAAAATGAGGGTATATGGTGTTTAAGTCTAGTTTCATGGTTGTCTTGTGTGGTACCATTTTACCATACATGTGATGCCTTTAATTATGTAGGTGCTTGTGGAGCTGTCGTACTTCATAGGTAAAGAACTAGAGTTTCTATGTTTTCAGTAATTGAAGTTATTATATGTCAACTACTGCTCTTCATATTAATTGATTCGTTCCTTTCAAACCCAAATCCCTGTAGTTGACAACTTTTCTGGCTTGTGGTCCTTACTAGCAGTAGCATTGCACAAAATTGATATGATTTACTTTCTTTTACTGATGAAGTATAATATGCATCTTATCCTGTAGATCAATGCCTTATGTGGAAAGATTCCTAAATAGCCAGCCTACACTTCAATGTTTAGCTCTTTCATCAGAATTGAATGATAGATGCACCTATCCACTTCCAATGCTTAATTGTAGTGTAATGCAATTTAAATATTCAATTAGGTGGTGTTCAATTTTGCGTGCAATAGGTTATCATGTCATGCAGTGATGATATTTTAGTAATAATCCAAATATTACCATTGGCTTTGGAATAATTAAATGGACAGAGTGGATTCTCCCGTTAGACAAAGCATTTAGGTGAAGGGATCCTTTTTTGGGTTGCTGCTACTTCATTCCAATCTTGCCAAAATTTTTACCAAGATTATTGAATTTTCAATTATCACCTTTTATTCTATGGAATAAGCAATTATCACCTTTTAGTCAATGGAAGTAAGCAACAAAACGTGTATTTGTCTTGCCATCGAGTCATCTTTAACGTCAATTCACTGTTTTGGGAAATGGAATTGGCGTAAACATTAAAGTTTTAGAGAAGCAGAGGGTATGAAAGTGAACTAAAACAGAAAATATGGAAGAGAACTACAATAGAATGTTTGGAAGAGAAAGAAGGAAAATGATGTTAGCACAAGTGGTACATTAGGTGTTGAGAATATATTCATGTTTAGTTGGGCATGTGTAGGGTTCTAATTATATTTGCTTATCACTCATTTTTTTCACTTTTTTTTTGTTGATTTCCCTAACTTTTTAGTTAACTTTGGTTTATATTATAATTATAATAATTATTATTGTTGTTATTAATTTATTAATTAAATACTATTATATAACAATCTGTCCAATCGGCAATAGGACCTTCTGTATTAGTTTATTTAGCCAAATCTCCAATTGCATGATGGCGACACATCCTTAGCAGACACGACAACACGTGTATCATAAATTTCTTAGAATATAATAATCATGAACTATATGCTGAATTTGACATACTCTGAATTGTTGCCATATTCATAAACTATTTTGGTACCTGTGTAAAGAGTAACGTGGCACCGATAAATGTATTAGTTTTAATTAAAATATTGAACTTAGAAAGTTTTATGGACGAAAACATCTGGGCAATGAAATATGTCAATTTTTTTCCATATTTTCCCGTCACACAGAGCAAACAACATTTAACTTTCGCTAGTCTTGATGGCACCTTATGTTGCACCTTTTTTATTTTATTACCCCTTTTTCCCATTCCAGATTAGTGAGGGGGTTGGCACGTCATCATCGCCAAATAAAATTTGTTTAAATCGTCACTTCTTTCAATCAATTATCACTTTAGTATAGGGGTCAATAAAATCCGACTCCTCCATAAATTTAAGTCGACAAAAAGTTAGATTTAGACGGATTCAAATTTTAAAATAAAATTCTATATATTTTGTAAGATAAGTTCAAATTATATTTTAGGTTATTTTAATTGGATTTAATTTTTCATATTTTTAAAATAATTATTTATTAATAATATATATTTATTTAATAAACAATATT
>JAMLFT010009467.1:0-12694 GCA_026544285.1 Pachyrhizus erosus | reverse complement strand
ATCTATATATAATATTTTGAGAGTAATTAATTTTTCATTTAAAATTAAAATATTATTGATATTTCATTATAACACATTTATTAAAAATTAAATATATTATTTATATTTATACATTAATTAAAACAGAGATTGTTGGTATAAGTTTATAATTTGTTTTGTCTAAATTAAGAATATTAAAATTATTTTATAATATATTTAAAATTTATTAAATAAATAAATATAAAAAGTAATATTTTTGGAAATATTACATTATGTTTATATTTATATTTATTAATATTTATAAAAGAAAGCCGGCAAGAACAAGGAGTTATGGGATGCTGAGACCAAGAACACATAACTTGTGTGCTTCTTGATTGCTATGGCAAAGCACAGCTTTCCGAACCAATTGAGACCTTTTCATCTCTACGTCGACTGGTCACTTGCCAACTTAGCCTCCATCTTCGTCTTTGCATCATCAATGACCTCAAATCCTCTCAAGTTTAGGTATTTATAGGGGCGTTTATTTTGGGCTCATTATTAATTGTACTTGGAGAATGAGTAAGCACTAAGCAAAACCGGATTCTCCAAATTAATTAAGTGCTACATGCATGCAATTAATATGTTCTTTTCATAGCTCTTGGAACAAGTCCTCGTGGAGTTTGAGCAGAGTAATGTATAACACAAATAAAAAGTATATAAGCAACATATATGTATATTTATCACCAAGGTCTTTTAAGATTATTTTAACTTATTCGTTCAGATCAATCTTTTCTGTTGCCAAGTGATTGAATGTAAGCTTAATGTATTTTGTTGTTAACTTTCGCCATCGTGATAAATTGTGAAAATTGAAGAATTGTTCGCTTTTAATGAGTTTGAGTTTAGATTTTCTGGCCATAGTTATTTAGTTTTTTCGTTTGACCCTTTCCAGTTTTCGTTCATTTTAATCTGCCACTGTGGTTGCCATCATTTTCGTGATGGACTTGGATTTATTAACGTGATATGCTCCTTTTAATAAAAAAAATTCTATGAATTTCATTCAGTTACCTATCATAGCAACACTGTTTAATCATGTTGTCACAACTAATAATCACCAGTTTAATTTTTCTTAATGTTAATGGCATTCAAATCCAATGGTGTGTTTGAAAAGTCTGCATGCCAATGCTTTGTAACGATGCACGTATAGTGGACTGTTTAAATTTGGTTTGTAACAATTACTGTATTCGGGGTTAGTCATAAAAATGTTACGTATAAATGTAACTTTAGAGGGATCAAGAAAGAGTCGACGATAATTAATACGACAAACAATTTCCTAATCTTTCATATCTCAATTAATTTTTTTTAATTTCAAATTATTATTGAATATGTATTCTTTTTTTAAAATTATTATTAGATAGAATTTGTTATTAGATAGAGTTTGTTAGATTATTAGATAGAATTTGTTAAGCCATTAAATATTTATTGGAATATGCAGTTACAATTACATTTTTTTTCTATTATTGTACACACCTTACTTGTTAAATTAAATAAGTAGCATTTTTCTTTTATGGTAGTAGAGTTTTAGTTGGACCTTTGTTGATACTCACTCCTCCATGGTAAAAACTGAAAATAAATCTATTTCCAAAACTAAAAATTCTAATCCATCCCAAGATCCCTCAAATCCTTACTATATTCATATTAGTGAAAGCCCTTCCCCTGTCTCCAATGACATAATCGACGACGTCTCTAGTGAACGTGAGACTAGGAACCAAATCTGGGTTCAATTTAACCCAAGATCATTATCAAAGTTTATTTGCTTTAATTCAATATCCTAATGGATCAATCTCAATGGACAAACAACCTACATCTTCATCTATTTCTCAAATTGGACAATCCAATCCTACACTTGATCCAAACATAGGTAACTCATATATCCTCAACATTTCTGGTCACAAGTCCAATTCTTTCCATGATCACAAGGCACACCATAAATCAATACACACTACATGTTTTGATAATTCACTCAGTGGTACTTGGGTCATTGATTTAGGGGTTACTAATCATGTTGTCTCATCTTTAGATTAATTTGATTTTTATTTTAAAATTAATCTTGTCAATGTCACTTTCCCAAATGGTTCCTTGGTCACTGTCAATCTCTCTGAATGGTAAGTTTTTCCTCTTCCTTAGTTTTACACAATATCTTTTATGTTCCCAATTTCAGTTTCAATATTATTTTCATATCCAAATTAATCTCAACTTTTCACTATACACTCATTTTCTCTCAAAATGTTCGTCAAATACAGGATGCGAGCATGTTGAAGATGATTGGTTTGACTATATTAAAGGAATGACTATATCATTTAGACACCAAGACAACCATAATCTCTAACTCAACCAACTACAAGACAAATTCTACCATATCGTCATATAATATTATTCAATCCAATGTATGGTATTATAGACTAATTGAGCTAATTATCGAGACTTTGGATTATCTGAACACATACTTCGTGAAATGGTTCATGCATTTAAATATTTTACATCAACGTTCTCCTTTTATTCCTAAGCACACTGTTGATTTATGTGAAATTTGTCATTTGACTAAACAACAAAAACTTTCTTATTCACCAAGTTTAAATAGAGCATCAAATTTTTTTTATTTGCTTCATCTTGACATTTGGGAACCTTTTTCCAAAACCTCTGCTCATGTGCGCAAATATTTCTTAATAATTGTTTATCATTATAGTTGCTACACATAGGTTAAATTATTAAAATCAAAAGTTGATGTTCAATCTAGCATCCAAAAATTTATTACACTTGTTAAAAATCAATTTGATGTTAAGGTTAAATGTATTCACTCAAACAATGGACTTGAATTTTTCTTAAATAATTCTTTTGCTTCTAAAGGTATTATTCACGAAAGAAGTTATGTTGAGACACCTCAGCAAAATAGTTGTGTTGAATAAAAAACATCAACATATTTTAAACGTTACCCGCACATTAATTTTTCAATAAAACATTCCTCTTCATTTTTGTCATATGTTGTTTTTCACTCAGTTTATCTCATAAATAAAGTATCATCCCATATCGTCAATAACAAAATGCCTTTTGAACTTTTACATCAACAAATTCCAAATTTTAATTCTTCAAAAGTTTTTGGATGTTTATGTTTTGCGTCTTCTCACATGATCCATCAACAAAAATTTGATCATCGAGCCCACAAAGGTATTTTTTTGGGTTTTCAATCCGATATGAAAAGATATATTGTTTTAGATTTAAACACAAAAGAAATTTTTATTTCTTGCAATGTCCTTTTTCATGAACTCAATTTTCCCTATTTTGCCAAACATATAAACCAACCCATCTTTATTTCCCTTCCCAATGACCCAGACAACACCAACTCATTCTATGACCCACCTATCCCTACAATTAACCACGAAGCCCAATCAGACCCAACACCATCACCCAACACTAGCCCACAAGTGCACACATCACCCAATCTGTCACTCTCCCCAAATTTTCAAAATCGAACAACACAAAACACATACACACCTCTATCATCTTCCCCAACTCTATGCCGCTCTACTAGAACCACACACCAACCTCATCACCTTGTTGACTTTGTGTGTAGCTCTTCCTCTAATTTACCATCATAATCTTCTATAAAGTGTAAGCATCCTTTATCTAAAGTCTTTTAATATTCTCACTTATCATCTTCATATTCACATTTCACGCTCTCTGTCTACTGAGATTAAACCCACTAGTTCTACTGAAGCTAGCAAACACCAATGCTGCCTTGAAGCCATGACAATTGAGATAGCAGCCTTGGACTCGAATTGCACCTGGGTTTTTGTTAATATCCCTCCGAACATCAAATTCATCGACAACAAATGGGGTTTTCAAAGTCAAGAGATGTCCTAATAGATTAGTTGAACGCTATAAAGCGTGTCTAGTGGCCAAGGAATATGCTCAAATAGAGGGCCTTGATTACTTTGAGACGTTCTCTCCTGTTGTGAAAATGACCACTATCTGTGTCATCCTTTCTTTAGCTGCAACTCATCATTGGCATATTCAACAATTGGATGTCAACAACGTGTTTCTTCATGGGGATTTAGTAGAAGAAGTATATATGGTTGTTCCTCAAGGTATTTCCTCTCCTCGGCCCAACCACTATCACAAATTGCTTAAGTCCCCTCTACTATCTCAAACAAGCTAGTCGTACATGGTATGATAAGTTACCTATGTTACATCTATCTTGTGGGTATCAGCTGACTCCTTCTGATCATAGTCTTTTTCTTAAGATTACTGCTACTTAATTTACTACTCTCATCATTTATGTTGATGACATTATTTTAACCGGTGTCTCTCTTGACGAAATGGCCAGTATTAAGCTCACTCTTGATTCACACTTTCACATCAAGGATCTTGGTGTTCTCAAGTATTTTTTTGTGGCTAGAGGTTGCTTATTTTGAGAAGAGTATTTCTCTTTGTCAGACGAAAATATTGTCTTGATTTGCTACAATATTTTGGCTTAACTGATTTTAAGCCATCCTCCACTCCAATGGACAATGCTTTTCGCCTCCATCAGGACTCTGGTCCTCTTTTCTTTGATGTCTTTGCATATCGGTGTTTAATTGGCAAGTTGATATATCTTACAACTACTCGCCTAGATATTGCTTTTGCTACTCAACTATTAAGCCAATTCATGGCTCAACCAACACAAGTTCATTTTCGGATTGCTAACATGTTCTTAAGTATATGAAAAGTTGTCCTAGTAAAGGTTTAATGTTCTACAAAGATTCTCTTACTCAATTACTTGCGTTTAGTAATGCAGAGTGGGGGATTGTCATGACACCCACAAGTCCATCACTGGTTACTGCTTTTTTATTGGAAAATCTCTAGTTTCTTGGAAAAAAAAAAGAAACAACCTACAAGTCCACCACTGGTTACATATTTATTAAGATCTCCAAATTCAATGTTCCAATTCTGCTACCTTATTTTGTGATAGCCAGAGTGCTCTCCATATTGCTGCCAATCCTATCTTCCATGAGCGCACGAAACACTTAGATATTCACTGTCACATCATTTAGGAAAGTCTCAAGTCAATCTCATGCGCCTACTTCTAGTTTCTTCGTCCAACCAACTTGCAATTGCTTTTACGAAGGCCCTCCCTCCTCGACCATTTACTGACATGGTTTCTAAGCTCGATTTAGTTGATATCTTCCAACCACCAGCTTGTAGAGGTAACACGACAACAACCTTGATCCTCCATATCCCAACTGATTTCTTTTAATTTTAAATTATTGTTAAATATGTATTCTTTTATTCAAATTATTATTAGATAGAATTTGTTATTAGATAAAGTTTGTTAGACTGTTAGATAGAATATGTTATTAGATAGAATTTTTTAGGCTATTAGATATTTATTTAAATGTGTAATTACAATCACATTCTTTTTCTATATATTATACACATCTTACTTATTAAATAAAATAAATAATATTTTTCTGTTAATAGTGAATATGCTGATTTCTATAAAAAGATATAGGTAATTATAGGAGTTACTCTTTGATATAAGGGTTAGGATATCCCTTATACCCTTTATTAAATAAATAAAATTTTGTAGATTAAAAAAAACACATACATAAATACTTAGTCGAAGAAATGAAAAATTCAAAATAATTATATATATATATATATATATATATATATATATATATATATATATATATATATATATATATATATATATATATATATATATATATATATATATATATATATATATATATATATATATATAGTATATATATATATATATATATATATAAAAATATGAAATGACTTTGTTCTAAATAAGGGAAAGTTTTAGAAGTAATGTAAGTTTTAAACTCCAAACTTTTGCTATCTAATTTTATAAATTCTTAAAGAAAGTGTATGTGGAAGAGTTACTTCAAATTAAAAATTAACTTGTTAGTCTGAACTGTGAAATATAAGATTAACTAAATGTATGGCATTTTGATATTTTAAAAAATTTCTTCAATTTTTAATTTGTTTTTATAAATTTATTTTAACATATAATTTATTTTGGATTGATTATTATATTAAAGTTGTAAACACAAATTTATAATTGCTAGAAAAATAACTTTCTTTCTTAAGTTGCTGGAAATTGTTGATAATTATTATTACTAAATAGTCTATATAATATTCTAAAGAGTTTTTTAAGTATATATGATTCAATTATTATCGTTATAATAAATCTTTAGCGATAATTGTTGATTTTACGATAATTATCTTTAACGTAATATCTACTATGAATTTTGATTGATTTGACACTAGAAATTAAACTAAAAATTTATTTGTACCATAAACAGAGGCTTGTTAAAAGTTAATTATAAAAGAATTGTGAAGGCACAAATCGCCACAAGACGGTTTAATTTGTGTATTTCATAATTTGTTTTAATATGTTTAGACTTTTTTTTTTTACAAAAATGGAAAACCTATTCAATTAATCTAAAACAAGTTGAATTAGATTAAGATTAAATTAAATTTAAAATCAAACCAATTAAATGATAAAAGAACAAAACCAAAGTTAAATAAAGTAAGATGGAAAAATAAATTCTTCAAAACTTATCCAATTCAAAAAGAATCACTTGTATAAATACATCATCCACGTTGTTACTTAATTTTTCAGTTAAATAAATTGTCTTGCTAGATGAAAGGGAAGGATGTAGAATAGGAGGATGCATATGTCCCACTTGAGATTTATATTTATGGACTATTGAGCATATAATTTTCCATATTTATCTAATTAAGCAGTAGACTTTAGTCCAATTCCTGTCAATATAAGCAGCTTTGATTGAATTTATGATGAGATATATACCTGTCAATCTGCCAATCAAATAAATTAAAGTAAGAACAGGTCATTGACACTAAATCTTTTTTTTTTTTTTTACCGGTAAACAATCAGCTAGAGTGTCCATTCCAAATCTGTAAACATCTTGAGAATATGTGATTCCATAATTTATTTAGGCTAAAATCATTTTAATGTTTCATGTTGTGTTTTTTTTTTCAATGTTTTAAAATGTCCATCATAATCTCTGATGTTTATAAATAAAATTAAATTGATCCTTTTGTTAACAGAAATAACTTGGATTATAAAAAAAGTTAAGCTGATTGTGATGTACCTTGTTTTGATATGTTGACATATTTTTTTTATAAAAAAATATGAAATATTAAATTGAATTTTTTAAAAAAATAAATGACTAAATTAGTTATTTATAAAAAATAAAAACTAAATTAATTTTTAAAAAAATACAAAACAACTAGATATATTATTTCTATTAAATTATCAATAATTCATAAATAATAAAACTTCACTTCATAGTTACTATAAATTGTTGATATCATTTGTGGATCAACAAAAATTCATAATTTATAATTTAAATATTTTTACACATTTTTAAACATTTGTTATGTTTCTTTTCAGTAAAGATTTGGAAATTTATGAAAAAAAAATTGCATGTCCTTCCTGAAAAAAATAACAGGTTTAGAAATATTTTGACATTTTACATAATTTTAAAAGTTAAAAATAATTAATATAATATTTTATAAGAAAATATTTAAATAATTATTATTATTTTGAAGAAAAATGACTTCTTAAAATTTTAAAAATAAAGTGTATAATATTTACACTTTCTGTAAAGAAGTCCAACTAAAGTTAAAATACATAAATAATATGTGATGAGATTGATACAATATGTCCTTATATAATTTTATACTAAGCTGTTGGATAATATTGTGTAATTTTGTTTAATAAATTAAAAGAAGAGTGTTAACGATATATAAAATCTGCTTTCTAATACATTCTTATTTATTAATTAAAATGTATTAAAATTATAAATTTATGAGTTGTCTTTAGTAAATAAAAAAATATAATTATGTGATTTTATAATTAATTCATAAATAGTAAATTTTTAATTTATAATTATATCATTTATGGATTGTTAATATTAGTTATACATCTATTTTTTTATATTTTAAAAAAATTATTTTAAGTTTTATTTTTTTAAAAATGATTAATTTGATATTTTATATTTTAAAATTATCCAATTTTTCCTATATATTCTTTTAAAAAAATATTAAAGTGTGAAAACTAGGCATATCACAGTTAACTCAACTATTTTAAATATTTAAGGTTATCTTTATCAATAAGAGGGACTAAAATAAATATTTTAAAATATTGAATAAAAGAAAAAATATAAAGAAAGAAATTGATGTTAGTTGTAGCCATTTATTTAAGTAGTGCATCATTGCTTCCACTGCTTCAATTCACTAATTCCACGATTCCGTTGCATCAATCCGTGATTAGAAGTTTTAGAATTCTAGGCAAAATTTATATATGTACGGAGTATAATCAAATAGTATATTTCATCAATTTTATTTTTTTATTTTATTTTTTGAATTGTAAAGTTATTATTGAGTATTATAACTATTCAATTTTAATATATAACTAATTTATTCAATTTATAGTACAATAAAATTGATCTTCAATAAGATTTAAATAATTTTAATTTTAGAAACTTTTTAAGTTGTCACAATAATTGCTTGTATTATTAATAATATTTTATAAACATTGAAGCATCTAAAAAATATAATCTTATTATATAATTTATTATTTTTAATGGGATGTTATTATTTTTTATTAATGATTTTTTCAATGACTTTAATTTTAAAAAATATGTAAAAATCATTAATATCATAACGTTGACCAAAACTCATTGATGCTTGTGTACGTATATAATTAATAAAAATTATATCATTGATGCTTGTGTACGTATATAATTAATAAAAATATTTATTTAATTATCTAACCTAAAATAAACATTTTTTATGCATAATTTTGTTTTAGACATTAAATGATTATGGTTAAGGCAACTACCTATTTAACCTAAAGGGCTCCACAATTTCAAATCTTAGTCTAATATATTTTTCTGGTGCTAAATATTTTAAATTCGGGCTTGACTTATGAATGAAAACAAAATATTCATAATTTATTTATTTATTTGAAAAAATCATATTTAAAATTTGAACTTGTCTTTTTACAAAATTAGGATTTTTGTTTTGCACTTTTTAACTTATACATTCATGTAGAATTCACTTAAAATATATTATATCTATGTGTAAAAACAGGTTTGAGAATTGGCTTGGAAGAGCAGATAAGGCATCCTTATTCCCTTCCTAGTTAGCTCTATGATTAGCATCCAATACATCAACTAGCTTGGATGAGGTAATAACTCCCCTTTTCACAAAAAGATTTGAGTCCGTGGTAAAGGAATATATTTATCTTAAAAAAAACGATGATAATATAGGTTTTGGGGTAACACTGGATACCTTTTTACTTTCAACATATGCATTTTTTTATTAATATTTTTTTTTATATCATGACTATAATAAATATAAGAGTTAAGTACAATACCAACATGTAAGAATTTAATGTCAAACCCATTTTTTTCATGGTTTGTAATACGTTGCAATCTTAAGAATTATTACACATAGTGGATTGATGATACGCATATGTGGAAATAAAGGAAGCTTTTCTAGTATTATTACTAATGTAATGTAATATATGTAAAGAAGTATTTTTTATATCAATTTTTTATATTAATTAATAAATATTTAATTATATAACAAAAAATATAATATAATTTAGATTAAATATGCATAAAAAATAATTCAGAAATACAAATAATAGAGTAGAGGAAAAAGTAATAAATTAATTAAATTATAATATAATATACTTTACATTAAATATGCATAATAAATAATTTGAAAAATAAAATTAATAGAGTAGAAGAAAAATAATAGAATAATTTAATAATATGAAAATCTTGAAATTAATTTTAGTGAATTGCATAAAAATAAAACATAAAACAATAATCAAAATGAATGAATAAGAAGTAAAATTTTAATAATAAAAAACTCTCTTCAGGTCTTGTTTAAAAAATATTGTAATTTAAATAATATATAAAGTACAATTAAAAGATGACAAAGGTGAAAACATAGTGTAGAATAAATATTTTACCTGTATCTTGTTTTTTTTTTTAAATCACATGTAGAATATTCTCAAAATCTCTACTAAATATGACAATTTAGTGTATTAACTTTTGTATTGCATTAATGACGCTTATATATTTTTGTTGTGAATATATAAAAAATATTTCTAAATATGTTTTATTTATAATTTTTTTTTTAAATTTAAAATATAAAAATATATAATTTTCAGAAAAATCAACATAATAATTTAGTTCCCAATAAATTAAAAACATATAAAAATACAATTGTAATGTAAACAAAATTTTACATACTATAACTCAAATAGAATTTTTAATACATTCTCATACAAACAATATTGATAATTTTTGAAATTTTTATGTTTGAGTGATATATAATTTATAAATATTGTTGGACAATTTCATTTTCATATGATATAAATATTTTAACAAAAAATATCATATTTTTAAAGACTAAAAATATATTTAAATTATAAATTTACTAATTAAAAAATAAATATTCATTAATAGATAATGTAATTATATAATTATACATAAATAAATGAGTAAATGTTGATAAATAGTTTTATTCTCAAAATGTATATATTTTTTTATAAAATTTAAATATTACTATATTTTTGTGTAATTGTTTTTGTGAATTTTATCTTTAGCATTTTTAAATATAAAAATTGTGTACAAAATAATTGTAATCCAATTAATTTATCTCGTATAAACTATTAATTTAAAATTTTTTTATTGATCTCTACATTTGAATAATTAAAATGATGAAGAAAAATATAACTTTTTAAGACAAAAAAGAAGGCTTAATAACACTTAACTAATAACGTTAAATAGCTCATAAAATATATCAAGATAGTTTCATATTTATATATTTGAAAAATATATCCCATGTTATTAAAGAGATAGATTGGATTTAATTTAAATAATTTATACTAAATCTAGTATAAATTACCATTTCAATTTCTAAGTGTGAAAATTAGTGATAATTTAATTTTTAAAAGAACAAATTTTTTATTTAATCCATAACTATGTAAACAATTATGTATTACTATTAAGTTTTGTGGGAATATTTTGTCATTAAGATATATTTTTTAGGACTAATTTGATATTAAATTATAATTTTTTTAAAATTAATTTATCATTAAACTGTACAATAAAATGTAATTGTCACACTTTTTTTTATATATTTAATGACTAAATTAGAATTTTTATTTTTTAAAGACTAAATTATCACCAGTTATCGCATTCAATAACCAAAATGATTATTATCCAAAATTATATTTTCCAATCTGTGAAATAATAATACTATGTTTTAACTAATTTAAATATACTTTTAAATATATTTATCATAATGATTTAGTTATTAATATTTTTATAAAAAAAAATTGATTCTTCTATGATACAAATATTTATATTATAATTTTTATAATATTGTATGATATAACTAATGTTTAATTAATATCACTATTTTGACACATAATTATTTTTTTATGAAAATATGTTATTCAATTAAAATAAAAATATTTTTAAATATTAATATTTTTTACATAAATAAAGTTTTCACTGAAATTTTATATAAATATTTATCTCTATTATTTAAGTTTAAATATTAAAATATTTTTATGTATATTTTTAATGATTTTTATATTAACTGTTACATGAACATTAATGTAATTTTATATTTTTTAACATATTTTATATTTATAAGTTTTATTATGTTACATATAATTTATTATTAACATGATTATCCTCATGTGATAATATGTGTGTGTGAAATTTAACTTGTTTAGATAAAATAAAATCTTAAATATTTAATTACATGAGAAAATACTAAATAAAAATAGTTAATAATATATTTAAAATCTATTAGTTACAGTCTTTGTATTTTTAATATTTTATTATTTATTTATTTTTATTATTTTGTATACGTTATACAGTAATTTGAATCTTTTTAGTACTTACATTGTCCTTTTTTTAGATAATAGAGGAAACAATTTACACTATAGTTGATATATTAATTAAAAAATTTATTTTATTAATTTATGTTTTGCTCAATGTGCATATGTTTGTTTGCATATTTTTTTTACTTTATTAAGAGGAAAATATCCGACTTTCAAAATGCAATATTGAAATTTATTTTATAAAATACAATATTGAAGTTAAAGTGTATAAATATGGATTTCATTGTTAAGCAATTTTATAAGCTAAAAAATAATATAATTTCATTGCACTTTTTTCCGGTCATAATAACAGATCTTAAATGATTATTATTGCTTTATCCACTTATAAAGAAAATTAGTATAAAGACTTGATCCTTTGCTGATACAAATTAAGGAAGTTTAATAATCGTAGTGTAACATCCTGTTTTTTAATAATAAAAGTTGATTTAGAAAAAATAAGAATTTATTTTTATTATTAAAATATTTTAGTTTAGTTCAGTTAAACTTTGAAATATTTAAATTTTAAGAGAAACATTAATAAAAAATGATATCAAAAGAAAAAATTATAAATTAATAAAAAAAAAATTTATTTTAGGAAAATAATTAGTGAAATTGAAAAAATAATAATAAAATAATTATATTGATTTTAGAATAGAAAATAATATAAGATATAGGAAGTTTTGAAGTAGAAAAGAAGGAAAAAGAATAGAGATGAGGGAATAAAAA
>JAMLFT010009466.1:1183-12694 GCA_026544285.1 Pachyrhizus erosus | reverse complement strand
AATAAATTTATTTAAAAAATATAAAAATTAAAATTAAAATTTTAAAATATAAAAAACTAAAATAAAAAATACAAAAACATAATTAATAAATAAATATTTTAATATTCACTTTATTATCTAAAGTTTACCTTCTCTTATTAAAGGAGTTAAACATACTCCAATATAAAGCTTTAAATTGTGACAATATTAGAGGTGGTCATTACTTACAACAAATTAAACAAAATGTTTCTGTTCCAACTCTTATATTGGACACTTTTTTTTTCAAAATTGAAGATAAAGAAAATTTGGCATGATTCAACCATGTCATTTATTATTTATTTTGCTTCTCAACCTAGTGACACTTGTGGTAATTTGACGTAAAGTATAAATTAAGGGCAATGAACATGAATTGGATCAGTGGGAGTTCTTTCAAGAGAATCTGTTTATATATTTGTTGATAATTTCACCAACAAGAATCTGATATGTTATCTGTGCGGGATGGTAGCTGTTCCAAAACACATATTTAGAATGATCTGTGCGCAGGTTGGTGGATCTAATGGATCAAACAGAAAACCCGTTTCTACAGTTCCTGTGCCGCAACATCCCCTATCAGCAACATCAAATCCTGAATTAAATTAAAAGATTTAGGATTGAAAGAAATATGCTGTGTGTAAATTAAGAGAAGTTTCTTTTGGATATAGATTTGTACCATATTTGGTTGGGTTTTGGATGATATTGAGCAAAGGGTCGTAAATTTGGATATACACCACCTTGGCTTGAGGCAAGCTTTGTAGATAGTTTCGAATTAAATAATTTTGATGCCATGTTTATTTCTTCGGTGCACACTTTCTGTTGACCTCCAAACAATGTTCGCATGAATGGCGAGCATCCCAGTGGAGGTGCACCAAACACTTCTATTCTCCTTGCCCCCAATCCATATAATTCCTGTGAAATAAAATTTGAGTCATTACAAATTGTTTAAATTTTTTGCCCCTTTTTTTTCCAATTCAAGAAAAAAAAAATATCAATCTAAATTATAATACTTTATCTTCTCATTGTTAACTTTTTTAATTGTCATTATATTTAATAATATAACCATATTTAATCTTATGATAATAAAGGAGAAAGGCTTAGCACGAGATGACCTTCACGAAAGAAGAGTCACTTGGCACCAACATATCGGTTTAAGTGGGAACATCATTACGCAGTTTCCTAACTCTAGATGCAAAATAAGTTTTGGCATTGTCGTTGTTGCTTGATACCACAAGTACTAAACTTTTGGACAAGATGAAGTTGGCTTTTGCTCAGATAACGGTATGACTGACTGCATTAGCAAGAATGTAAAAATTAGAACAAGTAATTTGATAAGAGAAGACTGTTAGCTTCTAACCAAATAATGGGATAACAATATATCGAAGAAGGGAGGAGGTGAAAAGCAAATGTAGCAACAAAAACTAAAATTAAACAAAATAGAGTTGTGAACCGAGGATTTTATTTTTAATAATAGATCAAGCAAGCCTGAAATTACAATATTTATTGTACCCAAAATGAATATTATTATATTTCAAAATTTTATTAGGTGTTTAATATTTACATTGACAATAAGCATCTAATAAAATGATTAATCAATACAATCAAAAGTTACACATAAAAGTAAAAATTCAATAGTGCAAGCGTTGCTAATAAACACACTCATTATTATTATTACAGCAATCTTTATCTCACATTCAAGTGAGTAATAGAGAAATAGAAACGAAAGAAAAGAAAAATAAAAGATGTTAGTTGATGTGAAAAAGAAAAAAAGGAAACATAAAAGAGAAATAATATAATAAATTAAAAGAGAAAAGTAATATATATATGTATATATATATTATTTAATGCAAATAGTTTTCACGCCGAAGAACAACGTGGACAAATCACGTTGAACTAAAAAACATGGTAGTGGCAGAATTTTTGTTTTTTCAATACAAGGGCCAAACAAGGAATGACACGTTACATGTTTGATGCCCATACGATTTGTGTAAAATGCTATTTTTTTGTCATGTATTATATATAATATTAATAATAAATATTAATATTAATGAATATATAATATATAATATTATTATTATTATATATTAATGAATATTAATGGTATTCATATATATAGATGATGCAAATTACACCAATTCATTTATGTATTTCAATATGATTGAATATCGATGAGTTAAAATTCACCTGACGATACAAAAAAGATAATTAGCAGAATCAAGTGAAATGGGAGATTATAATTAATCAATAACTATGCACTAAATAGAGGAGGAAAGAAGATGATGGAACTGTAGCATGAAAGGTATACGTACCTACGAAGTCAGAGGGGACCTTGCCATTGCACTTAAGCGGGTTTATGGCTTGTGGCTTTTGCACACTCCTAGCTTATAAGTTACAATATAATTATATAGAGGCTAACTACTTAGAGAGCTTAATTCATGATTTCATGTATGACATGCAGCTCACGTCATTTATTAATTGATTGCACAAACACCACATGAGGATCGTCCTCTATCTTTTTTAAAATGTAATAAAATACTTTTATTTTATTTTAGCCAACTCCATTATTGCTTTAAATCGAGGCCCGACTGTTGAATATAATGAATATTTATTGCCAGCCATCATATTGCTTTCTGGAATTTGATAGATGGCCCCAGCATGAACACTTGGATATCATATCATTATGTTGCTTATTTATACTATTTTGTGGGCTATAAAAATCGACCAATAAGTCAATGCTAGTGGTGTTCAGTTGTTCCAACCAAGACTTAAAACGAAATATCTCGAAATTATAAATGCAGAACTAACTACGTAAAGGAAATTAAATATTGATAAATACTAATTAATTTTAAAAACAGAACTACTTGATTGTTTATTACCGTGTCAGCTGCCAGGTGGAATATTGAATCATATCCTTTCAAATACATATACATATAACCAAATATACAGTCATGTGCTTTGTATGGGTTACTTGTGAATCAAAAAAATATTCGTTGTCCAATATTTTTTGTTTATATATCAATCATTATAAAAGATATTATAATGGAAAAAAAAATGTCAAGATTCTAAGAAATTAAAGCAGCTACAAGAAATTTGAAAAAATGAAGCATATATATATATATACTCAGTTTAACGAAAATGATGTGAAATTGAGTGAGAAACGAAATGGATATCAACTTTCATTATTAATTTATACAAAAGTTAAAACAGTATTTTCATAAATTATATCAATGTATATTTTCATTTTATATTTATGATCAATATAAGTAATAATATACTTTGTGATTTATTAAGAATTAATTTACTTTCAAATGATATTTATTTCATAAATTTAGAAAAAAAATAACTACGAAAGAATAAAAGTTAAAATGTTAAAAATATAAGATAATGTATAGTTTTGTTATACTTAGGGTTAATATGTGATAAAATATATATTTTTCTAATTTAATAAAAATGGAAAAAGTTGTATTATGCTAGTTATTTTAAGGTTAATAAAAAGTTTCATTATAGCTAGCTAGTTATTAAAATATCTACTTATAGTAATTTGAAAGGTCAAAAAAATGAAGAATAGAAAATGTTTTAATATATCTAATAAAAGTAAAATAAATGAAGTAGTGAATTGAAATGGAAATTTTAAAAAAAAAATTATTTGACAATTATTGTGAAATAAATTTTGTATTATATATAAATATAAAGGGATTATTTATTTTGACCATTACTGATGTCAATTGAAAAGCACTTGACTACCAGAGGGATAGATACGATTTTCTATTTACAATGTATTTTGACTTACGAAAAAGCATTTTTTTTACGTTTTAACCAATGCAATGAAATTCTATTTCGTGTTCCATTTTTTTTTTTTTTTGCATTTTTATAAAATAGTTTCGATCTAAGTGTTTAGTTTTTTTTTAGAAATAAAATAATGGAACAGAATTAAGAAATTTAGAGGGATATGTTTCCCCAAATTTATATACTAATATATTTGTGAGAGAATGCCCCAGATTTTGAGGGATATTACAAAACAGCAAGACAATACTAAAAATTAATCTTTCATGTAAATGACCTGTCTTCCTTACGGGCAGCTTTTTTTTCGCAATCTTCAATAATAAATAATAGTCAAATGCTAATGTGCTTTTCATTACCA
Organism: Pachyrhizus erosus; assembly: GCA_026544285.1. Lineage (NCBI taxonomy): Eukaryota > Viridiplantae > Streptophyta > Magnoliopsida > Fabales > Fabaceae > Pachyrhizus > Pachyrhizus erosus. The sequence continues at coordinate 8,541 of JAMLFT010009466.1, read as the reverse complement.
TTTGTTTAATATTTTTTAAAATATCTATAATAACTTGAGAGGTAAAAAAATGAAAAATAGAAAAAGCTTTAATAAAGGCAATAAAAGCAGAAAAAATATATCAATTTGAATTAAAAATAAAAAATAATTTGTGTAGTATTCTTATTTTAAAATTTAACAAATAGAAGTGAGGAAAAAATGTACGAATCTACGAAACGGAGACCCGATACTATATTATATACAGACAGACGCACTTAACAATCAGACTCACTGACAACTTGACAAAGTGGATCGAACATATTCATCTTCTTCGATGATATGTGTTCTAGTTTATCAAATTTGAGAAACTCAGTAGAATCGACTCAGATATTTTCGAAGGATTTGGACTATGAGCTGTCTGTATACACTTTCGGTAGGATGATAACTATCCCAAAAAACATATTTCGAAGCATCGGCACAAGTGGCACCCAAAGGGTTGCATAACACTGCTACCTCCAATTTGCCTGTGCCACAGCAACCTCTATCCATAACTTTATAGCCTGCAATATTCACCAATTAATTAACAATATTTCAAAACAATTTAACTAACTTAATTGAAAAAGAAATACCAAATGGTTACTCATTAGCAATACTTGGGATGGGATTGATTTACCATAACGTTGGTAGTTCACAATAATATCCATTAGGGGATTGTAAACGTCAATGTAAACTATCCTACTATTGGGAAATTTATAGTTAAGAGAGTCCAGTTCCCTTGACAGTTTGGAGTTAAACAAATTCGCCGCGTAATTGTATTCTTCTGCGCACTCTCTTTGTAAACCTCCAGCTAGAGTTCTCTGTGACGGAACGCACCCAATCGGTGGTGCACTTAGTACTCCGATTCTGCGTGCTCCAAGTCCATATAATTCCTTCACATTTTATCCACGGAAAAACATCATTTTAAGTGCTGAGGTGTTATTATTATGCACAAAGAGTTCAAGTGTATATTTATATATGCATCTTAATCTTACTTAAGATACTATTATATATGTTATTACATAAATTCGGAAAAGTTTTTGTTTGATAAGGTTAAAAAGAGAGAAACGTCGTATGTAATTATGTCAAATCTCAAGAGGTGTTAGTATAATATTTGTAGGATTGAGGAGTTACTTTAAAATTTGACCGATCGATCGAGTTAAATATATATACTTGTTGGAAAAAAAAGATTAAATAAAATTAAGTGTACCTTGACGAAATCAGAAGCGGAGTGAAGCATAAGGTCAGTGTAAGCAGGAATATCATATTGTAGTTGTCGAACGCGAGCAATAAAATAGGTGTTGGCAATGTCGTCACTTCCAGCTACCACAAGGAAAAAACTGTTGGCTAGGATGAATTTTGTTCTCTCCTCTCCAACAATATGTTTAAGCTTCCCTATGTATTCTTTGAACATGTCTAGTTGATCGGACAACGATATCACCGACTGATTACAATTTTACAATTATCAAAATTAGAAAAATGATAAAAGGAGAATTAGAGCTCAAATATTTATTTACAAATATACCGCTATTTTTGGAGTTAAAGGATCGTATCCGGAAGCACCAGAAGCAAAGCAGACTCCGGTAACAAGGTCACTTGGTTTGAGATTTGGATCCAAATAAGCTGGTAAAAGCTCCTTGATACCTAATTCTTCAACTGAAAATCAAACAAGTAGTTAATTAAACGAAATTATTTTGGATGCTAGTGAAAGAATGTTGATTAACATGCACTCTATTATGAGGTGCATTAGGGCAGAGAGATAGGGAAAAAAAGAGTAAAATGAATAATTAATATAATAAGTGTTGTAATTTAAAAAAAAAAAAAGATGAAAGTGAAATAATTAAGAGAAAAAACAAATACGTATTTATAATTTTTCATAGTGAAAAAACTGATTATAATAGTGTTAACTGATTTCACCCTTAAAACATATTGTATAGTAACATGTTAAAGTTAGATTAGCCGTTATTAACATTATTATACAACAGATATTAATGCGATATATATCATATAATGTAAATTTATAATATTTATACTAATGGTTTAATTTTTATTAAGTTAAAAATATATTTATAGATACAATTTCACAATTAACAATCTTTAAGTCATTTAATAAATGACATTTTTTATAACGTGCAGTATCATTGTATAATCAACGAATGATCTAGGCATCGATTGTCAGGGAAAAATATAAAGTCAAATATTTAAGTGGAAAAAAATTCAACTGTTAAAATTTAAAGGTGTCGTATAGATTGAAGGTGTTATACGTACGGTTGTTTGTATATAAAATCTTTGTTATTTAAAATTTAAAATTTAAACTCCAAATACAGGGAATGACTGTTAATCATATATGTTATTACAGTTTATCATATATTTTGTTGGATATACGTACGGTTGCTTACAATGTAAAAGTTCATGTCCGTATTGAACGCATAAATTAATTATCAAATACTTCTAGACCCTACGCGACACTTCCGATTTTGTTAAGCTGCCTTGCATGACCTTAATGTATGGTCATGTTTTATTATACAATGAGGTAAAATATGACCAGAAGAAATAAAATGAATTGTAGTATTATGGTTTGTTTTAATTCACTAGCTAATTAATGTCCTTAGAATTTCAGCATTATTTTTTACGTCCTTTAAGGTGATTAGCCGGCAAACTTTATTTTATTGTGTTCCCTAACACTCAGGTATCATGCTGTTAGCTATGCTTAAGTGCCAACATTTCACAAGAGACACGCAAGCTTCAATTTCTATTTAGGTTCAATGTATCCTTTGCGATCAAGCTATCGTTTTCATTTAGGTTGGAACAGCTTTTGGTCTTAAGAAAATTGTTAAAAAGACTAATTTTTATGCTTTACATAACTAGCCACCTGTCTACGTTACCTATACGGTGAATATTAATATTTGTTTTCATGAATTACCAGCGCCAATTATCCTCGCCGCTGCCGCTCATACGTAATACAACTTGTTTTCTTTCAGGAGCTTAAAGTTAATGGGTTAAAGATATTCTTATTCTTTATTTTTATCAAGCTTTAGATATAAAAGTCTGCAATAGGATTTAAATTATTTCTTTTCTAAATATGCTTTACAACATCAAGTTCGTGATGCATTGTATAAAATTTCTGACAACCAATTAAAAGTATAGTTATTATAAATACTAAAAATATATCAATCCACTTTTTTTTTTTTTGTTTAATAACACAATCCACTGTCACTTTGCTCTTTTGACCACAAAAACAAATTATATTAGAGAAAGCATACATATATAAAAATCTAGAATCTTTTAATTCTTACATAAATACAAATAATTTACATAATTGCAGGTGGGTTTTTTTTTTTGAAGTGTCAAATTAAAGTTTTTAAACAAAGTTTTCAAGATTAGGGGACCATGGTATCGCGACTAATTAAAATGGCAACGAAATCAATTAATAAAAAACAGGAGTTACTCTCAAAGTTTATTAAATCAAGAAAATTTTGAGAAAACCTTTCATTAAAAAATAGTTTACGAAAATTATAACAGATTTGAAAGTTACTAATTGCACAACATTTGATACATTCATTTAAAAAATAATTACCTTGAGTTAATCGTGTAAAGCATCTATGAATTAAAAAAAAATTACTTCAAAATACGATGAAATAAAATACAGGAAATGGCAAATTCATAAAAAAAAATAGTTAAATTATAAAAAAAAAATCGACTTTACGAGATAATTAACTCTTCTACAAATTAAGTACCACTTAGTTGTGAAAACCATTTACCTAAATTTTACTTAAACATATGTACTTGTTTTTTTTTTAAAATATATATAATATGAAGAGTTAGAACTATCAAATTGCCACAAGTTAAACATTCTCAGAATATAAAATTAAAGAGATACTTTAAATTAATCCTTTCTCATTTAAATTAAATTTAACAATATAAAAAACGTACACTAAATCCCATCCCGAACATATACACTCCGAAATAAAGCATCCACAACAACCTGTTTTCATATTCCTTAAAAAAAACAACTTGATATATAAAGGATATAGCCTCAATATTTTTGTAATGAGCTCAAGTACATAACTTTTCTTTCCCAGGTACGTAGAGTTCTCCTAATATAATAAAAGAAGGAAAATAACATTTGTACATTCTAAATGCCTAATAACAACTTATGAGAGAGAGAAAAATATAAGTATTAATAAATATCTTTATGTGATAAAAAGAAAAAAAAATGATAAATATTAGTTAGCTTTTGAAAAAAAAAATTGCTCAAATATCATCAATAATATTATAAAAACTGTCTACCTATCATCATGTCTCAATTGGATAATGTTTTACAATTATTATTTTTATTTCACTCTATCTTTCTTCATCCTCATTCTTTTATTTTCTCTCTTTATTAGAATTGTGTATTTTTTTAGTGTTAAGCACACATGTCCCTTCTAATTGATTAAATTAGTGTAATGTATGTAGAATTGTTAAAATTGACCTCACTTAATAACTTGTTACACTAGATCATAATATAAAATAATAACATAAAAAAAATCAAGTCAAATGAATTAGACTTTATTTATAAATTCTTGAGTTGAATACTATCAAACTTATTTTGACACAACATTATTTTTATTTTAAAATGAATATGAATTTAAATAAATAAATGGATCAAAGTGATCCAATCTAAAGAGTTAATAATTAAGTTGAATTGAAAAAAATATAGTCATAAAAATTTTCACTTGTTTTATTTTTATCATTAAATTTATTGTCTGACCAATTTGACAACTTTAAATGTATTCCTTGAGAAGCTTTGAAATACATAAAATTCTTGAGAAACACAAAAAAATGCTTAGTCTTGTAATTTGAGTGAGATCTACGGGAAGAGTTAACATGCAATGATAAGAATGTAGTTATGCATGTCTTCTAACTTTTTATTTCACGAGTTCTTTTTTTCATCACTTTAAGCAAGTATGTTTTCTGACTATATCTGAAATAATTATACAAATTTAAGTTTTAACGCCTTCTCTTCTTTTGATTATAAAGAATAATTAAGTTGTCTTTTTTCCCAACTAAGGTTTTTCATGTGAGGAAGCATAAACTTAGTTTCAGAAAATGCAAATTGAACAGAAAAGGGAAGATAGAGCACCTAGCAAATCTGATGGAATTTTCCCGTTGCAAAATCGACCGGTTGGGATCCCCCCCTCAAAATCTTTGCCGTAAGGAGGGAAATCGCACTTGACCAGTGTTTTAACCTTGTTGTTGTTGCCCGGGTCAACGATCGAATCTCCAAAAGCGATCACTGCAGGAATTGTAATATTTGGCGGTAGTTTCACTACACCCTTCGTTCTGAACGATAAAACCAACAATAATATGAAACGGAGCATTAAGCTAGTTGAAGAAGAACTGAAGAACTTCATTAATAGAGCCATAGTGCTCCTGTTTTCTAAGAACTTCCACCAAGGGCAATTCTTCTTCACAACTCCCTTTAATGAAGGAAATATCTTACAATAATCTATTCGGTGCATAACGTCTATTTATACACACAAGTTATTGTCACGTCCTTTTACTCATTTATTGCACAAACGAGATTAATTGGATCCACCGGTTGATTATGCATTAACTTCTCAACTTTTTAGTAGTACCAAAGAAGAGTAGTAGTTGCGAAATGACCAACCATAACAGTTTTGGCACTTAATTGTATATAAAAATTACTACTACTACTAAATTTCAGCGCAGATCGACTCGGGAGATTAAAATCTCAATCATCAATAATTGCAAAAAATACTCTGTAAAATTAAAGATACAAAATAGATATAGGAATGATAAATTTCGAAAATAAATTAATTTTACTATGAGATATGTTTTTTTTTTTTTTAGGAGCGGCAAAATTAGTAGCACCATGCTAGTTGGTGCATCGTATACATTCCAAATACGGCAAATTTGGATCCTTCCTTTACCCTTGGATGTCTCTTCCTCTTTATTTGGTAAGATGAACAGTTCAGGTTTCTGACAGTAAAGTTGAGTAGCTATACTCTTGTCCACGAACCAATATGTGAACAGTGACATGCATGGTTAACGTACAGCCAACTTCATCCACATTTTTAATAAAGGTTAAGAGGGAGAAAATATGTTGACTACTGCATTTGTTGTTTTCACTTTTGTCACTCTCTGATTCAGCTAGTTACTTCAGAATAATTTTTAATCTCTAAACATTAAATAGGAGAGATTAAAATAATTTTTTAAAATTATTTTTAGTATCTAAACAATAAATTTTAGAAAGTATAAATGTATTTTTAAATTTTAATGGAATAAAATGAATTTTTTAAAATTTGGGGAGTTAAAACTAGATCCACTCTAAATTTTAATGACTAAAATATTAATTAAACTTATACTTTTATAGATAAAATAAATGAAAAAAAATAATATAAGAAGTAGCCCATGAGAGAACTCATTTTTTTGTAAATTATCTTAGCTGCTGCCTGCAAATTTTATTTTATTTTTTTTAAGTAAAACGATCACAAGACATGTGGGATTTGAACCCGAGACAAGTGAAATGGCAACATATGGATTGTTATTCTTTGGAAACATGGTGACACCCTGCAGCTGGGTCAGCATTCAGCAAGTTTTTAAGGAGGCCCTGTCATTGTAAAGATGTAAAATACATACGCATACCCTTGTCATTAAAAATGTTTCCTTTATTAATAAATAAAATATAAAGTCTCCTAATATCATATAATTTATTAATAAGTCTATAAAAACTAATATCACATATTTTATTAATAATTAAAGTTTTTTATATCATCAACTTATACTGATAGTGTAAAAGACGAGAAAGACAACTTAATATGACTCACTTTTAACTTTAAATAAGAACAACTTGTGGACGCCAACAACAACGGTAATCAAAGGATGCTGACGATCACGGGTATCAGAGGATGTCGATGATAATAATGATTGAAAATTGTTTTCTATTAGGTCTACCTTGCCTTGTGAAAGTCTCACATCGGTGAGTTTGTTTTTTGGTTTCTCAAAGAAGGCTTATAAATAAAGGTCTTATGGTCTTGTGTTATTCATCCCACACTTAAAGCAATTTCAAGTGTTTTCGTGAGAGAGAAATATATAGAGTGTAAGAGAAAATTTTAAGAGTGTTGGGAGTATACATTGAGAATTTTTGGGAAAACTCTAGTGTTTTGTAATACTGCACTTGTAGTAGGAGAGTGTCTCACTAGGGATCATGTCCTGTGGTTTTTCCCTCACCTTTAAAAGGGTTTTACACATTAATATTTGGTGTGTTTTTAAGTGCTTTATTTTATTCGTTATTCTCCACATAAATTTGGGCGCGCTTCCGCTCACATCTATAAGTGTTTAATACACTTAGGGTGTAC
>JAMLFT010009465.1:0-12696 GCA_026544285.1 Pachyrhizus erosus | reverse complement strand
ATTTTACACGCTGAAAAATTTAATTTAACAAAAAATTTGACAAAAAAAAAAAAAAAAAAAAAAAAAAAAAATAAAAAAAAAAATAAAAAAAAAAAAAAAAAAGAAAATGAAGAAATAAAAAAAAAAAAAAGGAAAAAAAGAGAAAAGAAAGGTGTTAAGATTCAAACCCCGGGGAAGAGAGGAGAGAACATACCAACTAGACTATCCACGTGGATAATATTCTAAGAAAAGAAAAAAATATATAAATAGTAAAACGCTTAATTTAAAGAAATAATAAAGCATGAAAATAGAAAGGGCACAGAGGTGTCAAACCCGGGACTTAGCACAAAGTCTAGTGTCTTAATCACAAGACAGCAGTGCCTTTGGTGCTCACCTTATCTTTTATTTAAGTTACCATAACCTCTCCCAGCCAACCACAAAAGGCCACGTCACCCGCACCTTCGAAACCACTTGTCCTGCGACGCCATACCTAGAATCCTCGAGCTTCCACAATCTATAACGTCTAATTACTACTCCTTGGAGCCTATAAATAGGACAAGCTCAAAACACACAAGAGGAACAAGATACCTTTCTCTCTCTACGAAAAGCAACGAGGGAATAAAAAGAAGGAAAGTTGGGTGTTGAACTTTCATAAGCTGCCATGGATTCAATCAAAAGCTCGTCGGATTCAAATCACAGCTCGATGGAATTCAGAAAAGAAAAACAAAACGGAGGTAGGAGGAGTCATCATCAAGTTGTGATTTGTTTGTTTAAAATTCACCATTTAATTCCTGTTGTGCCTGGGGTTGATGATTGCATTTTGATTTAAATTTGTTGATTTTAGTAAGCGGGGAACACCGTAGTTGGCAATCAAACGCATGATTTCGGTTTATATTATATGATTATGGTTTTTCTGGTGATTAGGAAAAGAATGGAATCCAATATGTTATTTTGGAACCGCAGTTGGTTAACGATTGATTGTATTCTAGGTGGAAGTTATTATTGAAAAATTTTGATTAGTGATAGATCAAACTGGATTTTGTGTTAGAATGCTGAAATCGAAATCCAAGCTAAATGGACGAAGAACGTTTATAATGACTTCTATTTTCAATATAATATTTGAAGTATTTAGCTAGTGAAATAACAATGTTGGAGAACGAATACGTAATTCTTAGAATAATAAATACGTATAGGAATACATATCTATATATATATATATATAGATATAGATATAGATATGTTTATCCCTGAAATAGGAAATAGCAAAATTTGAATTCAATACTTTACAAGTGGAAACCAAATTATTATGCTTTTATGTAAGATTTTCGCTGTAGAAAATGTATAGAATAAGCCTAAGTATTGATTATTGAAAACATAAGTTGCTGGAACCGAATTGGAAAATCTGAAATTAGTTTGGCGTGAAAGCTATAATGATTTAAAAAAGAATAAGAAACAAATCTATATGAGTCTTGATTGTTTAACTTACCAATTAAACCAAGAAAGTCATACTTTATAAATATATATATATATAGGAATATACTAGAAATGAAAGTAAGAAATTTTATCTATTATTTTTTATTATTATTTTAAATTAATTTTTTGAACTCAGGAAATTATTTAAAAACTACTAGAAATCTACATGTAAAATTATCAGGTAGAATTGTGGAAAGAAAATGTTAGAAAATCATATTTTATAAAATGACTAAAATACCTTCACATTAAGAAAAGTTAATATTTTTCTATGGAAACTTCTAAAGTCAGACATAACAAACTTATCATACAAGAACAATTACACAAAGACATTGTCAGTTGAAGAAAAAGGTAGGAGGCATAAGTTATAAAATTTGAAAATGACCATTTAACTCTTACCCTATTACATGATTTCAAAATGTGTGATTAATTATCATAAATAAATAGTTATGCAATAGAAAGTATTGTGTTGATATTATGATTGATTCTATTATTTGTGAAAGATAAATGTGCATGTTAATTGTCCATCAGTGACAGTAAGCGCTAAATAACCCTAGGATAGTTGATAAACTGATATCTGCTTAGATAATGAAGATACAATCTATAATGATTGTAATGAACAATGTAAATTATCTATTAAGAACCCTAACATGCCAACAGTATCCCTGTAAGAAGAATTAGAAGAGATGAAAGAAGAGATAAGGATGGTAGATGAATCTAAAACCTATCGAGTGAGAATTTAAGAGAGAGAACGCAACAGTTGACCACAAAAGGTACTTAAGGAGTGTACATAGGCTCTAGTAAGACCTTGGAAGTAGATAAGGTGTCAAGTTGTGAATTGTTCAAAGTAAAGATGGTGTTACAAAACTGACTTGGCATCCCCGACAAAGCGGAGAATTATCAAGATTCGATTAAGAGTACCTAGATCAAGTACTAAACAAGGTATGTACTCCTGGTCGTCAACCAAAAGATTGCAAATTTGATGTTAAATGATACGCTCGTGTAAGACCTCTAGAAGTTAGTGGTGCAGGAGGCAATGAAGGGCCTAAAAACGATTTATAAAATCTATTTAGGCACGAACAATGAGATAAGAGTTTACATTAGATAAAAAAACTACCATTTTTCCTATGCATACCCCTAAATTGATGACTCACTCCTACGACCCCCATCTCTTACAGATTACACATGGCAGATGAGTTTCAGTCACTCTTTCACTTGACAATTCTACCCCTAGAAGGAAGATGGACCTATGACAGGGTACAGGGTGATGATACCTTCATTGGGTATGTCCACTTCGCATTCGGACCCACCAACATAGTAGTCCCATGGCAGTTTATTATGTAGACTTGTCAATCATTCTTTCTCAAACTCCACCACCTAGATTTCTGAATGTACCAATTAATCGGAGGAGGCCACCAACCCCTCAACCACCACAGTCATCAATGGGATCAGTTCAAACTGACAATGTGAATCACAAAGAGGAATCAGTAGATGAAGAAGATCCATCCGAAGCATTTGATTAGATTAGAATAAGTTAGAGAAAAAACTTTTGTTTTAGTATTTGTATCACAATATTTAAATAGTGTATGATTTTCTACTTCATGTATATTATGCAATGAGAACTTGAGATAGAAGTATTATAATGACATAGTTGTCTTCAAATTGTAATTCTACAAATTGGTTGAGATATAAGTTTTATCTACGTAATAACTCTGAATATATTTATTTCTAAAATATAAATAATAAAAAAGGACGTTACAGGATTCTTACCAAGATGGATAACACTTTGACTATTAAAAAATAATGCATATTTGTCTTAAAGAACTTCTTCACTCATAACAACTCCTTGCATATTTTAGTAATGACAATAAACTTTGTCTCTATCGTAAACAATGTCACACACCTTTATAGCTTTGATTGTTAAGTCACAACTCCTCCTGCAAACTTAATCAAATAGCTTAAAGTGAACTTTATGGAATCAATGTCTCCATCCAATTTTGAATTTGAATAGCCCACTAAAGTAGGTTTATCACCTTCAAAACAGAGCTTTATATACTATAAGGATACATCAAAATCTATTTCACAACATTCCAAAGCTCTCCACTTGTGTTGACAAGAATCTATTGACTATACCAACATCATGTGCAATATCTAGTCTTGTACACACCATTGCATACATCAAATTACCTATCGTAGATGCATAAGGAACTTTCTTCATGTTTGAATTTTCAATTTCATATGAAGGACTCTATTTAGCACTCAATTTAAAATAAGTTGCAAGAGGAGTGCTTAATGCCTTAACATTTTCCATCTAGAACCTCCACAACACTCTTTTAATATAATGTTCATATGACAACCAAAAATTTTTCTCTCTATCATAGATGATTCTTATAACAAGAATCTATTTAGCAATTCTCATGTATTTCATGGAAAATTACTTACCTAATTACTTCTTCAACCTATCAATCTTGGAAACATTTTTTTCCAACAATAAGCATGTCATCAACATACAATAACAAGATAATAAAGTCATCATTAGAAAACATTTTAACAAATACACAATGGTCAGAAGTAGTCTTTTTGTAACCATGCTCACACATAAAAGACTCAAACTTCTTATACCATTGACTTGGAGTTTGCTTCAAACTGTATAAACACTTTCTCAACCTACACACAAAGTCATCCTTACCTTCTACTTGAAAACCATCAAGTTTCTCCATGTAAATTTATTCCTCCAAATCACCATGAAGGAAAGCAATTTTCACATCCATTTGCTCTACTTGTAAATCAAGAGTAGCAACCAAACTCACTCTAATGGATGACATCTTCATCATGAGTGAGAAAATCTCATGAAAACCAACACCTTTTCATTGGGTGAAGCCTTTCACCACTAGTCTAGCTTTGTCCCTTGGAAACACAAAATTACTCTTATGTTTCACCTTGAAAATTCATTTGTTTTCTAAGGCCCTCTTGCCCTTAGGCAATTTCACCAATCATAAGTGTAATTATCATGCAAGGATTTCATCTCATCTTGTATTGCATCTAACCACTCTTGTTTCTCTTTACTTTTTAAGGCCTTTTCAAAACATTTAGGTTCTCCTCCATCAGTCAAGGTCACACACTCATTAGAAGAATATCATTTAGAAGGTTTTTCTTTTGCCTATTGGACCTCTTGAGTTGAACTTGTGATAATTTAGGTGCATAATCAAGATTATATCATGCAACATCTCATGTTCCTTTTGGACATCATCAATAGGAACATCTAATTCATCTCCAAGTCGTTGTTCATCAATATCATCATGTTGAACATTACTCTCAAAACTACCAAATTATCAATAGGGAATCGCATAGGATCAACATTAGTCAGCTTTATATCTTTCTCGAGTGTAGTCATCTTCACCTTATCAATGTTCTCAATGGTTTGGTCTTCCACGAACTGAACATCACAACTTCTAACTAGCTTTTTCTCCAAAGAATCATACAACCTATAGCCAAATTCATCCTAACGATAACCAATAAAGATGCATTGTCTTGTCTTCACATTTAACTTGGATCTTTCATCTTTTGGAATATGAACAAATGCCTTATAATCGAAGACATACAAATTATCATAACTCACATTCTTGTCAAACCAAATTTTATCTCGCACTTCACTATCAAGGACAATTGTAGGAGAGAGCTTAATAACATGTATCGTCATGTATAGTGTCTCACCCTAGAAATGTATGGGTAACCTAGCATCTAAGAGCATACACCTCACTTTCTCTAGCAATGTCCTGTTCGTCCTCTCTACCAAACTATTCAACTAAGGAGTTTTGGGGCGAGTCTTCTCATGTGCAATACCCTACTACTTACAATAGACATCAAAAGGTTCACAATACTCACTATCATTGTCAATACGAATGCATTTCAACTTCTTGACTAATTGTCTTTCAACTAAATAATCAAATTGCTTAAACTTCTCAAGAACTTGGTCTTCTTTTGCAAAGCATAGACCCATAGTTTCTAATAACAATCATCAATAAAGGTAACAAAGTAAAGTGCACTACTAAAATATTTTACCTTCAATGGACCACAAACATTATAATGCATTAATTCTAACAACTTTGACTTCCTTGAAGGAAGATGCTTATTGAAGGATACTCTAGTTTGCTTAACAGCAATGCAATGAGAACATTTCTCCAATTATGAACTTTTTAACCCTTAAAGAACATCCCTTTTAACTAAACAATTCAACCTTTTTCACTTATATGACTAAGCCTTCGGTACCACAAAGATGCATTCATTTCCATGATATTCATATTGTCTTTAGCAACTAAAATTTTTGTCTAATACAATTTAGATTATTTCTCTTCTTTGGCCACAACCAATTTACCTTTGGTGAGTTTCCAATTTCTAGAACCAAAGTGGTTATCATAACCACCATCATTAAGTATCTGCATAGCAATCAAATTAAACGGAAGTTAGGAGCATATTTGACAAACAACAATTGTATTCCCATGTTGGTTTGTAGGCAAACATCACCAATACCAATCACCTTTCCCAAATCACTAGAAGTGTAAGATGTGAATATTTCCTTCCTTGGTGTAACATGCAATGTAACACCATTATTAACTATTTACATGCGCTGATTTGATACAAGATTAATTCACTTATGGTCACGAAGAATAACAAGATCATCACAAGTAGTAGTAGCAGCACAATCATCATCATCTTGATTCTTCTCTTTTTTGCATACCCTTCTTTCCTTTGTTCTTTTATTTTTTCATAGAAAGCGATTCTTATATAAGTGTCCTATTTTATGACAATAATAGCACTCCACATTCTTGTATATGGACTTAGACTTACTCTTGTTCTTCTCTTTACCACCCTTTGATTCTTTTTTCTGACTTTTCCCTTTATTTTCAATAACAAAAACCTTAGACTAAGATAAAAAATCTTGTCTTCCTTCTCATCACTTCATTAAGAGCATCATTATTCTCCATTTCCAAATAAACAACACCATTAGGGATTGAATTAGTAATAGATACTTGAAATGTCTTCCAAACTCAAGTATAATGTTTAGTAGTTATAATCCTAAAACTTCATCAAATTTGATACTCATTCCTAATAGTTGATCTATAAACCCTTTAAATTCATTTAAGTGATATGAAATGGAAGAACTCTCCCTATACCTCAAATTCATCAGATAGTTTAACAAATACAATTTATTATTCTCTGATTTAGGTGCAAATTCCTAATAATTGATCTAGAAGCCATTTAAATTCATTTAAGTGATCTGAAATAGAAGAACTCTCCCTATACCTCAAATTCATCAGATAGTTTAACAAATACAATTTATTATTCTCTGATTTAGGTGCTTACAAGGACTCAATCTTCTCTTATAAAGTTTTAATATGTGTCTCATTAGTAATGTGATTATAAACATTTCTTTTACAAATTTTTTAATAAAATCATACACCTACTAATGTTTAAAATTCTAATTTCATCAAACATAGAATCCGACTTTTGAGTAGCAAAAACAAGAAGATGCATTTTTTCACAAATAACAAGTTTCATCTTTCCCTTTCACACGTGATAGTTAATGTCATTCAAAGAAACCATTTTTGCATTTGCCTCTATCTTTAAGTAAGTCAAATAACCTCAAACCAACAAAAAGTTTTGATACGATTGTGATGAAGGGACGACAACACAATAACAATAAATAACTTAATCACTAAGTAAATACAATGAAAATAAATCTTCTAACTTGTAAGAATCTATAAGGAGCAACAACAAATAAATAACAATAACAAATAATTACAATAGCATAAGAGATACAAAAAAATTTAATGCGGAAAACCTTTCTCAAAACAAGGGTAAAAAATCACAAGTCGTCTAGACTAAAGAAATAGTTTCATTATGATCAACAAGGGTACAAAAGAGTCTCAACCATGTGCACAAAAGAGTGCTAACAACTAGACAAACAACAAAGACATAAAGATTACAAATAGAGAACCAAGAAGATGCAAAACTCAAAGAACAAAGATATTATGTGAACTGAATATCTCACAACTTAGATTTCATATTAACAATCAAACCGTTCAAAATGAAGAACCAGATGTTTTGAATATGGTGTCAAAATTCCAGTTTGATCCAATGGTGAACAAAGTTATAGTTGTGATTTGATGGTGATTGCTCTATGTGTGAGCAAAAATGACTTTCTCTATTATTCTCTCATTTTAGATCTAACAGTCTCACCCTCCCTTTTATCATACCCCTCTTCACTTAGATAAGTAAGACATCTAGTAGATTTTTTTAATTTTGGATCTTTCTCCACATAGGAAGGAAATTTAATGTCCAACAATTTAGATGGATAAAAATAGAAAGGAAAAATAGAAAAGAAAGATGTTAGAGAATCTTTTTCCATCTTTTTGGATTACAGGAAAAACTATTATAAGAAAATAACTTAAATATGATTTTGGTTTTGCAAATAAAGTATTTTTAATTTTAGCTCTTTAAAAAAATTAGTTTTTTAAAGATTTTTTTTTATTTTAGTTTTTTACTTTAAATGATAATGTAAGAACAACGTTGATAATACACTGACTTATCATATAATCAAAAAGTGTGACAAGACAGTCATATATATTATTTTTTTAGTAAATTGTGTTTCTAAATCTTTATATATTCAAAATAGTTAATGACAATAGAATAATTGATGACTGATTAAAAACACAATTTACTAAAAAATATACATAACTATCTTTGCAAATTATTTGACAACTAAGTAGTGATTATCAATATTCTTATTACATCATCATTTTTGTTTTAAAAATATAAATACTTATTATTAAAAAAATAATATAAAAAATTATTAAAGGATATAACATTCATCTTGTACGTGTAGTGGAGAGTCGAGTGATGTACAACAAAATGATCCAGCCATGCAAGCTCGTATTCCCGTCTCTTAAGTCGTTTTCAAAGTTTGGTTTAATTTCTAAATCTCAAATTTCTTTTGGGTTAGAAAGAGGTTTTTATTTTATCAATGGAAAAAAAGAATGTGACATTAGGGTTCTATATAAATAATTTTCTCTATAAAGAGCACTTATGATTGGAGAAACCTAAAAGAAAAAATAAATTGAGTTTTTCTCTTAAACTAAAATCAATTCACTCACTTCAATTTTATATAGCTTTTATAAAAGTTATATAAATAAAATGATTTTTAATTTACAAAAATAACAATTTATTTTGCTTCTTATTTGTTCTACAATTACTTATAAAAAGTTATTTAAACTGGACGTAAAATAAAAATGACAACAAATTTTATACTTTATATAAATGGCATTGCCTAATACTACAAATCCAAGACCTCCCTCTTTTATTCATTATTTATTCTTTTTCCAAAAAGATCACGTTTCCCATTCTCTTGATCACCAGCATTTATAAGAAAAGGAATTCTAAATTATTCACTTGAAAGGGTACAATATTCCAAGCACTTTACTCTTTATTAATATGCAAGAAAACCAAACTAGCTAGAGAAGTTTATTACACCAACCAAGGTGCTCTAAAAGCTCAATCTTCTTTCCTTTGCTAATATGACCAATGCAAGCACTCAAATTTAATAGAAACAAGCACCATATTAATTTTTTTTATTTATTTGAAGGCCCACTAATTGTAGTTGATCTCGAGCATGTCAATGAAGTTCTTTCCCTCAGCAATGTCATTGGATGCCAGAAAATTAAGAAAATCCTTAAAGCTGCTTTCCCTATACTTCTTAGGATGTTGATCATCCACAAGCTCTTTTGCTGTTTCCATTTTGTCATCCATCCCCAAACTGAACAAGCTAGTGATGGAGATCCTTGTCTTGTCCTTATTAAGGGTAGCCCTATGCACAACACTCTTGTACAAACCATTGCTTAGTACCTGAAAATGGTCACCCACATGCACTTGAAGGGCACCAGGAATGTGTGGGACCACCTTCCATGTGCTATCTTCCAAATCCATTATCTCCAGCCCAGCGTAGCTTTGGTGCAAAATGGTTAGGCAACTATAGTCAGAATGTGGGGGTAGCCCTAGTGCAATCTCTGGCTCAGGGCAGGGTGGGTAGCAATTCACTGCCATCACTTGCATGCCATCTTCAATCTTTTTGGTTAGATGTTTGGGGTCCAATTCAAGACTCTCAATTAGGGCCATCATTACCTCAACTCCCAATTTCTTCACTTCTTGACAATATCTCCCCATTTTCTCCATGAAAAATTTGAAGGTTAAATTTAAATTCTTAGTGTAAAATCTTGTTACATTATCATTCAATTATGTATTATCATATTGTTAAAAGAGTTTAAATATAACACCATAACTACTTGAGGTGGTAAACCCTTGTTAAAAATATAACAATGCATGTTTGATTGATAATGTAGACAAATTTTACACTCAGAGGGAAATTAAAAAGTCAGTAAAGTACACCAATGTTTGCAAATTTTCCAAATGAAGAGTGGACAATATAAATATTGATAGATATGTGTACTGAAGTTCATGAGCTTGAAATATAAAACTTCATGGTTATAGCTAGGGACCCATAGTCTAGGATTAGTTTAAGTAATTCAAGGAACGTTTTTTCTAGCCCAAAGAGTAAGGAAAACTAGTTAAAGATTTCCAAACTCCAGAGAAAAATGTATAGGTAATTTATCTAGTGTAGACAAAAGAATGTTTACTTGTGAAAAGTTTGACAATTTCCTCTTTAAATATTTATTTTGACTAGATATTTTCAATATCTTATGAGCCAAATGTTTAAGCTTATCCATAGTGGCCACATTAGAAATTAAATACCGACAGATGAATTAATGAAAGGAAGATCTAAGACAATAGAATTTGTGAATATAATAATACAATAGAAGTTTAGTGATGTCACGGCCTTCGGTGTATACAGCAACGTGGGCAATATAGCACTAACGTTGGTAATGAGTTCCACCTTTCAAGTGGAATGGATAATTTGAAATTAATAATATGAATAAAAAAGACATGTAGGGATATGAAAAAGGTCTGTGTAACAAAGATCGAAACGTATTTTCTCCTATACATTGTGCATATGTTTATAATTATTAAATGAGTTTAAATTAAATTTTTGCTCGAACTGAATATTTCAGTTGTGTGATTCGTACATGTATTAGGAAGTAAAATATTTATTATACCAAAACAAATAGGAAAGCACTTCATTTTCTTTTTTTAAAAAACCCCTAATATATACACTTTTAATTGAAAATAATAAAAAAATATTATTTGTATAAACTATTTTATAATTTTTCTTCTCTTTTATTTTTATTTTACATATTTGATTTTCTTCTTAGTTCTCTACTTTGATGTATAATGTATGTATATGTTGGAGATCTTACATTATCTAATAATGAGACCAAATTAATATATATAAGTGGAGGAGAGATAACTTTCATTTTACAAATCCATTTTATAAGATTGAGTTAGGCTCATAATCCATATTTCTAATATGTTATTTAAATTTATTCTAATAAGAATTGTTGGACTTGTCAAATCACTCATTATCATGTCGTTATCAGACTTCAATCCTATAAATTTCATGTTTAAGATATCAAATTCTTAATATGAAGAGGAGTGTATTAAAGATCTCACATCATTTAGTGATAAAAAAAGTGTGTTAAAGACTTCACATCCTCTAATAATGTAGTCAAATTAAAGAACAATCTTCATCTTACAATTTAACTTTGTAATATTGAATTAATTTTATAATTCACATTTTTAAAAATATACATATGCTCATCTCTAATTTAAAATACAGATAATAGAACTGTATTTTAAGTTCTTTCTTTTCACTTTTCAATGATATTTTTATACGATATATCTATAGATCGACGTGATACAATTAATTACACCATCTCTGTGACGTATATATTCAGGGCAGAGTTTTGTTTTCCATGCAATTTCAATTTGTTTGTACATATTTATTAAATTAAAATATTTAGCTTTCAAGAGATTCACATCAAAGATGCATGGTGGGTTAATAGTGAAATGACGTTTTGGCCATAGCCGAAAGATTGGGAAATTGGGTTGATGTCATTTCCAAAGATTGTGGGAAACTTATTACATACTACTTACAAAGTTATTGGAGTGTTTGTTTTCTCGACACGAAGCTTACACATATCCTTCGTTTGAGGTTCATGTCATTGATGTATACATATAGGTCAATAAATCTTCCCTTCCAAGTTTTGTAAATAAAAAGTTATAAATAAGATGAATATTACAGAAAAAATCCATGTTATAAGAGTAGTATTGGCTCAATAAATTAATACAACACGTAGTGATTGTAGTGTAGGTGCCTAAATACAACATAAAGTTGTTATTGTTCATGAGTTGGAGTACTTCTTATACTCCACGTAATATAATTATATATATATGCACAATTAATTTGACATTGAATAAACGAAAAACCTGTAATCCGATGGATTTTCTGGCCACAGGTGAATCCAATCCTTCAAAGGGTGAGCATAGTGTTTGAGAAAAACCCTCCAAAATTGGACCTTTTCAATCCTATCTTTTAAGCTCGTTCCATACCTCACTGGCTTATGCACATCATTTGACATCAACTTCTCCTTCTCCTTTGTTGGCAAATCAAAATATTTTCAAATAGAGCCTCATCAATCACTAATTGATTCACTCCATGGTTCACAACCTAAAAGTTTCCACGTTCAAACATTTGAAAAGGCATATCCAGTAAGTCAATTATCAATATTGTTCTATGTACGATAATGGCTATATATATCATCCTAATAAAAGGGCAACTACCTTTCTTTCATATATAACATGTTCAAGACTTTATTTATTGATCGACCTAGTATTTTTTATATTAAAAAGATTCCTAGTTTTCTCACATGTGAATATTTTATAAATTTTAGAAAACAATGGAAATGAAAAAGGCAAAAATTTGTAATCTTCCATTCTCGATTTTATGGAGGAGAAATAAGAAGCGGGAGATCACCTGAGTAAATATGACAGTAGTTAAAGACCACACTGGTTTACGAGCCGTTTGCATAAAAAAAAAAAAAAAACAAAAGAGAGAGAAGTAGAAAGTTTTTTTTAACAACGTGGAATGAAAAAAAAAAAGTCATGCATGGAAATAAAATACTTAATTAGAAAATTCGATTTTTCCATAATATGTTTAATCTAAATAAGAGTAACTCAGATCAATTATTTTTCAAATTTTATAAAATTATATAAATATTTTCTATTATTTTTTATTTT
>JAMLFT010009464.1:0-12698 GCA_026544285.1 Pachyrhizus erosus | reverse complement strand
AAAACTAAAAATAAAATTTTAAATTTATCAAAAATAAAAATTTTAATTTTTTTTATAAATTAAAAGTAAAATTTAATTATTTATCATAGACTAAAAATATATTTAAATTAATATAAAATATAAAAAACGAATAATGCATGTCACTACTCTTTAACAGTAAAAGAATCCGCTTCTTAATGTAACTTTAGATGATTCAATTAAACACACACTAAAAAAAATTGTTTTTGTATAAAAGAATTCTTCCTTTCTCTTTCGTCTAAAATTAGACAAAAGACAAATTTAAAATAAAAACTCACTTATTGCTTATATTCACGGCTCTGCGTAATTATATCATATAAAGGGTAAGGTTGAAAATTTTAGATTTTTCTACCTCTTCAAAATCCCTCGTTACACTTTTCTTTTAAATAAACAAATCATTAAAATGAAAATAAACAAATCTTACTCCTTTTGTTTCAAAAAGAATTTTAAACAGATGAAAAGTGTACACTTATATTAAATATTTTTTTATTTTTAATATAATAATTGATAAAAAAATTAAAAATTCATTTTTATGATTTATTTATTTTCATCTTTTCTATGTTTAAAAAAATTATCATGCATATCTTTTATTTTAGAAAATTTATTTGTTATATTTACACCATTTTTATTCTTATGCTTAATAGATGGGAAAATTACATTTTTATGAAAATGTAGATAATTATTTTCTAATTATACTCTAATTTTTTTATTTATTATTTTAAAATTTAAAAAATAACTTCAGAAATATTAAAAATTAATCAAAAATATTTTTAAACATATTTCGAAATAACATTTTTGTTTACAATATTATAAAAAATAATAAATTACACTCGCACCCTCATAGAATAATACTTATTATATTCAAACTATTTGCTTAAAACGTTCTTACAATAAACCTTCCTTATGTGAAAACATTGTTAACGATGTTAAATTTTTCTAAAATTCTAAAATTCGTGTGACCTAATCCTTCATCTCCTTCGTTTCTCTTATATTCGTCATTTCCCTGTTAGTCATTGATTCTTCATCGTCTTTTTCATATCTTTTGTTTCATCTTCTCCCTCGTCTCCTCGTAAACATCATCTCCCTTGTCTCCTCGTAAACATCATCTCCCTTTCTTAAATTCCCAAATTGACTTCATGACCTAAACCTTATTTCCCTTGTTTCCTTTGCGTCCTTCATTTCTTTAGCGGTCGTTGTTTCTTCATCGTCTTTTTTGCATCATTTACTTATTTATCACCTTTGTCTATGTTGTCAATATCATTTCTCTTTATGGAATTTCAAATTTACCTTTGTGATCTAACCCCTAATTTCTTTTGTTTTTTTCTTGTCCATCGTTTTCCTCGCAGTCATCGTATCTATCACTTCATTGTCTCTGTCATGTTCTTTCGTGTCCCTTACTTCGTCGTCTGCTTCGTCATCTCCCTAGTTAAGGTTGTCTCTCTCGTCTTTAAAGCTAGGTTTTTTATTTTAACATCACTATTAGTGGCCAACGTTGGTGGTGTTGTGGTTCTTCAAAGATAAAAATTGAAGGTATGAGTTTCTTGTTTTAAGCTGACTGTTGCTTGAGTGTGACTTTAGTAGATAACCATTGTTGTTGGTTTTATGGTTTTGAAATATAATATTGGGACCACTATTTCAATTGATACCATTATTTCACTTATGATTAGTATTTTAGACCACTTGTCTCTGAAGTTATGACCATGTTATGTGTTGTTTTTTTATTGATTTTTAGTGGTGTTGTTGGTATGTAAGAAAAAAATAAAGTTGAGTTTTAATATGAACCTGTTAATGATACAATTGAAAAGTTTCTTATTGTTAAGAAAGATGTAAGTGACAATAAAATTTGCATAATGCAAAACGAAAAGTATGTAAATGATAAATATGAGTGAAAGATCTTTATTTAATAGCAACTATAATCATGATAATGAGAATGAAAAATTGAGTGATATATTTTTTGGAAAAATTTTACTTTCTATTATTGTATTAGATGGAAACAAGAAAATGTTCTACAATAGTTAAGATAAAAAATAAATAGTCAGAATATTTTTTTTACATTCCAGCTTAAATAGAAAATAAAATTATTAAATTAATTTTTTTTATTAAAAAGACATATAACACGTTTTCATTATAAAAATAAATTCTGTAACGGATAAAAAGATGATTCTATAATGAAATTTCAATTGTGATATTTTAGATAAAGATTTGAGTATATTTTAAGTGTTACGAGTGAAATTTGCTCAATAAAAAATGTGTTTATTCATATATCAAGGATGAAAAAAAAAAATACCGGGCAAAGACAGAAATGAAAAGAGGCAACCCCGTGGTCGTATCTTACCCTTATTGGTGTCCTTCACTCACTAATAAATACGCAACGCAGTACACATTTCACAGTTACACAACACTTTGTTCCGCTCGCACCGCTCTCTCTCTCTCTCTCTCTCTCTCTCCCTGGAAACGCATTCTTTGTCTTCGTGCAGTGCCCTGGCCGATCCTTCCATTTTGAAGTTACTATAAACCTCCTTTTGCCTCTTGTTTTCATTCTCACCTATAAAACTACGCGATCTCCCATAACCTTTTTTGGTTTCCGTAGCAGGCTTTAGCTCGGTTGGGGTTTTGCTTTTCAATCCAATCTCGACTCGTTAAGAATAATTCAGGTACCCAATTTTCGCCCAACAAAGGCTTCTAGGTTTTATTTATTTTTTTATTTAATGTTTTTTAGTTAGGAGCAAAATCCCCATTACGTTGCCCCTTGCACCCGAATCCGTATTCTCCGCATCTCCATATCATTTGCATTCATAATAATTCGGTAGATTCAACATGCATATTGTATTAGTTCTCGTGTTTTTGTTGACATGCTAACGCTTTGTGCGGATTCCCTTTGTTTTTTCCTTTTACTTATTTATCGACATGTGAATTTGTGTTTTTCTTCCTTTCTGATGTATAATAATTACACTCATTTTTAATATCTGGTAACCTACTTTCAGCTCCACTTCCTTCTCTCTATTGTTTGAAATACGTGAAGAGTGTGGAAGCTAAGAAGCACAGACACTCCTAAATAGTAGCAGTGTCGTTGTGTTGTAGCCGTGCCACGTATCCGTGTTGAACACTGCATGGACGAGCGCTTTGAATTTTTTGCTTGCATTTTTTTAGTTGTTTACTTTTATTTTTTAAAATTCTATAACAACACAAATTAGAACATCATAATAGTTTCACAAATTGTAGCACTTCATAACACGAATTCTAATATTGTGATTTAAAAGTTTTGTTTTATATTAATTTTAAATTAACTTTATACTTCGTAGTATAACAGTGCCCTTTTTTTGTAATGTCATATCCCCATGTCTGTGTCTTGTTGCATCCATGTCATGTGTTGCATTTAAAAAGCTGTATAATCGATCGAATTAATTGTGTTTAGGTTTTTATGCGTGCCTGAAGCTGTGCTTTATAGGCCAGCATGGGATTTGATAATGAGTGCATAGTGAACATTCAATCTCTTGCTGGAGAGTACTTCTGTCCTGTCTGTCGGCTGCTCGTATTTCCAAATGAAGCTTTGCAGTCACAATGTACACATTTATATTGCAAGCCGTGTTTGACGTACATTGTGAGCACAACAAGGGCTTGCCCATATGATGGTTACTTGGTCACCGAGGCAGATTCCAAGGTTCTTTTCCTACTCATTCCAAAATGCTCCTGTGCAATTTTTTTCCCTATGCATATTTATATCTGTATTTGTATGCCTTAATTGCAGTCTCTGACAGAGTCAAATAATGCACTTGCTGAAACTATTGGAAAAATAGCAGTTCATTGCCTTTATCATAGGAGCGGATGCACATGGCAAGGAACTTTGTCCGAGTGCACATCTCACTGTTCTGGATGTGCTTTTGGCAATTCTCCTGTTGTTTGCAACAGGTGTGGGATCCAAATAGTGCATCGCCAAGTGCAAGAACATGCACAAAATTGCCCTGTATGTGTCATTTATAATTTAATGATTCCTTCTGTCTATTTCTGGCTGTCTGGTGCTTATGTTTGTTGATTGGCAGGGTGTGCAAGGTCAGGTACAGCAGGTAGCCATTACCCAGGATCCTTCAGTCACTACTGCTGTCACTTCTACGGATCAGAACCAGAATGCTGCTCCAGTTGCCGCAACAGCTTCCCAAGCTCTTACATCTCAAACTGCCGTCACACCTACTATGCCTGGTCAGGTTTCAAATCAGCTACCCAACCCAGCTTCTCAAACTCAAGGTTTAGTTCAAACTGCTGGGCAACCAATAGCAGAGCAATGGTACCAGCAGCAACAATATCAACAATACTACCAGCAATACCCTGGACAAGATCCATACCAACAGCAGTATCAACATTACTACCCCTATCAACAGTCTGTGATTCCACAGTATCAGCAGGCCTATGGTCAGCCCCAATCTCAGCCCCAATCACAGCCCCAATCACAGCCCCAGGCCCAGCTTCAACCTCAGCAGCCACAGGCCCCGCACCAATCTCAGCCTCAACTTCAACCACAACCTCAGGCACAAGGACTGTCTCATCCACCTTCAAATATTCAGGCTCCTGTGGCCCCACCATCTCAGAATCAGATGCAAGTTCAACAACCACCACAGCAACTTCAACCTGCTGTGCAGCCACATGGTCAGATGAGTCATGCACCAGGCCATGGTCAAGCCCTCCCCCAGTCTCAGACTCAGCCTTATCCTTATTCCCAAGTTCAGCCTCATTCTGTCCAACCTCAACCCCAACAACCTATGCAAATGCCTCCTTATCAGCAGCTTCATTCTCAAATGCAGCATTCACAACCACAAATTCAACAACCAGTTCAGAAGTATCCTGTTCCTCAATCCCAAATTCATGCACAACTGCAACCTAATGCTCCAATTCAACATCACTCTCAGCTCCCCATGCCTCCTCACCAGCCTGTGACTCCTAATATCCAGCATCAAATGCAAAATGCAACATCACATTCAGTGACAGGGCATCACTCTTATCCCCAACCTCCACCTCACCCCAATTTGCAACCAGGAGTCCCTCAACATACTATGCACATGCATCCTCAAAGTGGGCCTCAACCCCAGGCCCAACACCCTGTCCAGATGCAAAATCAGTTTCCTCTGCAAATTCCAACAGCACGCCCTAATCAATCTCATGCTATGTTTCCTAACCAGCAACAGCCAGCTTTGTTTCCTTCATCAGTTCAGGGCCAAACTACCCCTCCTTTGCAACAACAGCCAGTATATACCCATAATCAACAACCTGGGCAGCTCAACCAACGTCCTCTGCCACCTGTTCAGCAAATACCTCAGCAGCCGTTTGCACAACACCAAATGCCTATGCCATCTCATTTACGACCACAAGGTCCAGCACAATCATTTCCAAAGCATGCATATCCACAGTCACAGGGTAATACTGCACTATCAAATAGCATTCAGCACAGTCAATCTCAGAATGCTGCAGGAAGGCCTTCAGTTCCTAATCATGCAGGACACCTACAGCCATTTGCACAATCTGCCAATACTATTCCAGTTAGACCCGGGCAAAATGGTACTGGCCAGCCTGAAAATCAGAAATTGTTGGTTGGGACCAAGCATCAAGTACAATTGCCTTCTGAATTACAGTCTAGGGCACCAGAATCAATTGAAAGACAAGGTGATTTTGTTGAGCAACAAACTGACTCTGCCTCTGGGAAACTTGGTAAAATTTTTAAAGATTTGGACAATGTGTCTGGATCAGCAAATGAGTTGAAATCTGAAAAAGTTGAAGCAGATTTGAAACCAATAGAGGTTGGAAATAAGCAAAATAGTGAAGATCCACACTCTCTGAACACTTCAGTCCAAAATGCCAACACAATAGAAAATGGTGATTCTGTGAATAAGAATCTTGGGATGGGGGAGGCTGCTGAAAGCAATTTGAAGTCTTCAAGTGGTAATAAATCAGGTGATGCAATGCATGGGGTTCAAAATGATAGTAATGAGCATTCTATCCAAGGCAATGAATTTCAAGATCGACATCCACCGAAGACAGAGATAAAGCTCCCTGAATCAGAAACTGATAAATTGCATAATGATGACAATCCTGCACCATCTGTCTCTCAAAGCAATGGGGGTTTTGCTCAGCTGTCTCACCCAGCCACTTTCATTGATCAGAGTATGCATCAGCAACCAACGAGTAGTTATGGGCCTCCTTCTGTCCAGCTGAGATCTTCTGCAATGTTAGCATCACAATTGCCACATTCAACAGTTCCAAATCAGCCACCCTCTTCAGTGCACCCTTCAACCCTTATTAAGAATCACGGCGCTGCCCATCCTCTTCATTCAGGACAGCCCTTAACAGAGAATTTTCCACCAACCATGTTTAAGCAACCACAAGATTCTGACATTCAGTTTAATACTCCAGGGCGAAGCTTTCAACCTCAGTCTTTTGGACCCCCACGACCGTTTAACCAAGTCCATGAGCCTCCTTTCCGTGCTGGAGCATCTAATTTGTCTCGTCTTGGAGGGCCTCAATTTGGTGCACCACTTCCTGGAGATATGCATGGTCGAATGGCAGCCAACTTACCACCATATGCATCTGACGGTTTTGGTTTGCAGGATGAAAGGTTCAAAACTTTCCATGCTCCAAATCAACAAAATATTGATAGAAGAGAGTTTGATGATGATCTTAAGAAATTCTCTAGGCTGCCTTTGGATTCTGAGCCAGTTTCTAAATTTGGAAATTATTCATTAGGTGCACATGAAGCTGGAAAGAGACCAGTTGGTATTCATGACGATGTCATTAAGAAATCAGGTTCTGCTCTTCATCCTGGTTATCTTGGACCTGGTCCTGGATATGGGAGACATCATATGGATGGTATAGCTCCAAGAAGTCCTGTTAGTGAATATGCTGAGATGTCCTCCCGCAGATTGGGGCCCCACTCTGGCAATCTTGTAGGTAAGTCAGGTATAGATGATTTTGATGGCAGAGTTGCACGTCGTTTTGGTGAATTCCGTGATAGTCGGTTTCCTCATTTGCCTAGCCATTTGCATAGAGATGAATTTGATGGCTTTGGTAATTTTCGAATGGGTGAACATCCAAGGAGTGGTGATTTCATTGGTCAAGATGAATTTGCTGGCCATTTTCGAAGGGGTGAACATCTGGGTCCACATAATTTGCCTAGACATTTGCAGCTTGGGGAGCCTATTGGTTTTGGTGCCCACCCTGGTCATATGAGAGCAGTTGAACTCGGTGGTTTTCGTAGTTTTGAACCTTTCAGCAAAGGTGGCCGACCAGGTCATCCGCAACTTGGTGAGCCTGGGTTCAGGAGCAGCTTTTCTCTTCCAGGATTTCCTAATGATGCTGGATTTTTAACAGTTAAGTTTTGATTACCGTTTTACTCATTTTTATATATGATATTATTATTATCTCATAGGTAAGACCGTAAGAGTTAAAAAGTTGAAGTTCAGTAGATGGAATGTAGAAGTGTTGGGGGAATATAGTATTTTTCTTCTTTGTAAATTGACTGAAATATCCAAGTGATAGTTCATTTTTTAAATATTTCTTTTTATTTATGTTTGTTGTGTTTTTCCAGGGAGATATCAGGTCGTTTGATAATTTGAGGAGAAGGAAGGCTTCTAGCATGGGGTGGTGCCGGATATGTAAAGTTGACTGTGAATCAGTAGAAGGTTTGGATTTACATTCGCAAACAAAGGAGCACCAGAAGATGGCCATGGATATAGTTAAAACAATCAAACAAAATGCAAAGAAACCAAAATTGTAGGCTATTTTTTTTGTTTGTTGCTGTCATTAATGCTGTGTCATACATCTAGAAAAGAATTAAACTTTCATCTGTAAGATAAACCCTCTATTACTTCATAATGCAAGTATCTTTTGTTTTGTAGAATACCCAGTGAACAACCCTCAGTTGATGAGGGAAACAAGACACACAAGACTGGTATCGAGGGTCGTGGAAATAAGCATTGAGTAGTTGTGGTTTGCTGTAATCTGATATGCTCTCGTGCAGTTATCATCAAAAGATGTTACTATGGTATTATTGCATTTAGCAATACTTACCATTTGATGTCCTCTTCCTAGTTTCAAAGTTATTTATGTTACTCGTGTTATTTCAGGTTGCTGCCTTCATGTTAATGGAGATATTTTTCGGAACTGGAGTACTGTGGCAGTTAAGTTTGTTGGCTTTTGAATTTGAAATCCATAATTCATAACTGGAATAGTTGTCTCAACCTTGGTGCTTTGTTAACAGTTTCTATCACTTCGTTTTGCTTATGTTGTTTACATGCTATTGCTAAGTACAATTTTTATGGATGGCAATCTTTTGATCATAGTTATTAATCTTGTATGGTGGCCAACCCCAAAATCGCTATAGTAGGATGGCCACTGTTATAATCATTTTATGCAGATATATAATCTATTTGTACTATATACAGTTAAATACATAATGGTAAAAAAATTTAAAATCTGACATTCATAATCATCAATAAAAAGTCATATGTCCTAGGCAAATGAGTAAGTAATGACAGAAGTAAAGGAAACAATAACAGAACAGTAGCAGACTGAAAATGGCCAGAGAAGAAATGAGAAGGTTGCACCATTCCAGTCACCAAACAACAGCCAGAGAAGCAGTGGTCTCCAGTGAAGTTGGGCTGGGTAGGAGAAGAGGTGGTCTCTGAAGAAGAGGAATAATGATGGCTGTGTTTGGCTCCTTTTAGATACAGTTGCTGAATTGTGAGGGGGAATATGTCTTTTTTTATCTTTTAGGTCTTACCCAAGGGTAAAGTCTCATTTTTACCCTCCCCCCCCCAAGAAAGCCCCAAAATGACACTTAAGCAGGGGCAAAACATGGCTTTCAAAATAATAAACACCATGGTACATTAGCACACAAACGGCCTGCATTTGGCCACAACAGCCTTGACCATGAAAACGCCCTACAACAGCTGCTCTGTGGCAGCCAACTGCCACTATGGCGCTGTAGCTCACTATCAATAGCCTCCTATATTTATGGTAATTGAATATCCTAGTCCAGTTTTGTCTTGGTTATCATTTCTTGATAAACACTGGAATTTCCAATATTCTGTGCTTTTATCTAAAGCATATCTTATAGGAAGGAGATCTCCCCTTCGTGTCTTGCATATTTTTCCTAAATGCAGAATTTTGTTTGTGCTGTAGCTGAAAAGGAAACAAATTAGTCATTACAAATTAACCACAAAGCCATACCACTTACCCACTATACTACAAAGAAGTTTTCTTTTAGTTATTTATTATATTATAGTTTAAGAGTAAATTTACATTCAGTTTTTAGATTTAGAAAAATAGAAATAATCTGTGTCTACAAGTATATATTTCCTCTACACACATCCCAGGTGCCGAAAGTAATTACTCATTCAGTTCAATGATGTCTCTAAGGTGCACTTAAGTTGCTAAGCTGAGCTGACAAAAGAGTGGTGCCTTGATGTTTCTGTCAATGCCCTTTTCATCACACATGCCTTTGCAGCCCTAGTAAACATCTAGGCTATTGGGTTTCTTGTGATCCAGATACCTTGAACTGCCTGGATGTTGGCTACAAGCCTACAGTCATTTGAAACGTGCAGGAGTTCAGCTGTTTTTGTGATTTTGATTCTTAGCATGGAGGTAAAAAAACTAGATTGCAACTGACCTGGCATGTTTGTGCACAGCACAAAATGCAGATTGCTCATGCCCTCCTATTATTGCATTTAGAAAAATATGACTGATGTAAACAAGCTGAAATTGCTTTTATAAATTACTCCAGTGAAATCAGCATTAGTTACCCTAATTCTTACCTATTTTACTAAGTTTGAATCTTATCAACATCCTTATCCATAGCTGTCTTCTAAGGGAAGTTAGTTTATTGGGAAGGAGTAAATGAGTTCATTGGGAAAATGTTAAAAAGGTTATAGAAAGATATTAAAATTATTTAGGATTATAGAGATTTTATTTAATAGAAAGAATACAACTATGTTAATTAAATAGCAAATATCTGTAGAGAAGGAAATACACAAGTTATTGAATAAATGAATCAAGAAATAAGCTGTAAACAAAAGAGACAGTGCATCATTAAACTTTAGAAAATTAATAATGAAAATATATTCATTACTTTTGCTATAAATTTGTTGGTTGCCACATCATTGCTGAACTGAAACTATTTATGACCTTCCTTAATACTGCAATCCCCATCTTGAACAATTATGTAAATTTGATTCTTAAGTGATTAAATTACGTTTGTAATTTCATTTGTCTGTAATTTCCTGTTTCCTGCAAATCAGGAGCGCTTTTTTGGTACCTCTTACTTCTAAGTTAAGTAATTGGGGGTCTGGTGACTTTCACCTTTCACTACCTTGATTGTGTCCTTGATTTCTATTATCGGAAGGTTATACTGTAGCATATCTTTTGTTCTTAATTCCAACATAATTGTAAAACTCATCATGGTATTCCAGCACTTCATTTGAATCTTCCCAATATAAGAATGTTAGGAGAACTACTTTGACCAATATTTTCATCAGTATCTAAACAAATTCTAGAATTCCTGTGGACCAGGAGGGATAATGTTAGAACAATGTACTGATGAATCCTATGATTCATCAGTACATTGTAGTTCCATAGTTTCATCAAATGTGTAAAATGCTCATTAGCTTTGTTTTCAGTCAACCGACAATGTAGAGTAAATGATCAAAGCAAATTGTCAGATAGTTTATTCAAACCTTAGCCATATCTGACAGCTATGAAGCAAAATTTCATTCTAATTGATGAACGAAGTAGAAAAGAACGTGCACCTTAGTTTTGGCATTATCTCCCACATTTGAGCACTATGAGGGTATGAGCTAGCTATTCTTTATTACTCCATACATAGATGCAGTTCATCCTTGGGAATTGTAATGTTGTTTTGTGAGGAGCCGAGGACTACAGGCATATTGGTGGCTGCTGGAGTGACTGGCTTTTAGTATGATGTATTTTGTAACTCGAAGCTAGGGTGATTTATTTAAACCTTTGATTAAAAAATAATTTTTTCATGAACTTGTTGGCCAATCTTGTCAGCTGTTTGCTCTTTTGCACAAATATTTAGTTTTTCAAATATAAATTTCCTGAATCATACAATACAGGGATGCAAATTTTCAAAATATCTAGGGTATATTATGCCGGCCTATGAAATGGAAAATTTTATATGAAAACAAGAATTTCTAAAGAATGACAGAATTGGTGTACCAAAATTGCTATACATGTTTATTTCAAAAAATGCATAACATTTGTATCATTGGTCCATGTCATGCACATTCAACAACGTTTATGATGGCTTTGGTCAACCTACCATATGTCTGGCTTGGGAGTTGGAATCATGCATGCAAAGATTGTTAACAAAGCATGATGTAGACAGAGTTAAAGGAAAAAAAATACTAAAAAAAAGTCCGTGCATAATTGAGCAAAACACAGTTGACTATTGTAGCTTGAAAGTCTAAATCCACTGTTGATTTTATGAGACCTAGGGAACGGTGACTAGGATTACTTTAGGTTTATGGTAACCTTTTGTGATAGATGGAAAGGATGTATTCATTTCCTTTAGCATATATCTAAGAATATTCCACTATGGTGCACTGGCTTTGATTAAGTAACCTGTAGTCTATATTTGGATTCAGATAGTATGTAGTGGTGACAGTGACAATAATTTAAAATTCTTCTAATTTAGAGGTTGGATTTTTTTGTATCATTTCCTAGAATCGCTTCTTCCTAGTTAAAGATTATACGATCTTTCTATCACACAATGTTGGGAGCGCTCATTGAAGCGGTGAGATAGACTTCTTGATTGGCGATTCTGGGCTTCAATCTCTACCGTGTCATTGTGTTTTTCTCAGGTTCGTGATTTCCGATCTTAATAATTTATGTTAACAGATTCCTTCTTCACCCAAAAAACAGCCTGCCCCGTGGGCTGACTGTTTTAAGGTATCTATTGAATGAATGATATCTCTTGTTGTTTACTATTTTCCTTCAGTGGTAGAATATGCCGTAGTTACTTTAATTTTCACAATGATACAAATTTTACGATCCAATAGGAATGTAGGATGAGTAACCCCCGTGTCATGGTGCACTCATTTTGAGAGGGTGAGCCTTGGTGCAATAGTGGCCTTGTGGGCACATTAGTGATTTGAACTCTATTTAGGAGCGACAATACTTCCAATCCAACTCCCTCTATAAATAAGAGCTCTTCTTCAGTTGGCCTCTAATGAGATATTAAAATGTTCCAAAATTGCTGATTACAATAATGGTAATGCCTCTCTTTGCTGGTTGCTTGTACCTCAAAATACACACAGACTGCAGGAAAACCTAGTCAGCTTGTAATGAGAATAAAAAACTTTGGTTGAGAATTAAATACTTTGGAAAGAAATAATTGAGCGTTTTAGGAATACATTAATTGGTTGCAACGTGTAGCCATTTGAGTGGGATTGTGATAGAGAGGGGGGCAGGATAATGGTTTTTCTTACGTCTTCCAAGTTAGGCATTTCTTGGGTTGCATGATGATTGACTCAGCAGTCTGTGTAGTTAACTTTGCCTGCAAAAAGGATGGCTGTTTTGGGCGTCAAGGTCAGGGAGAACCAAGGTTTTTTTTTTTCTCTTTGGGAGGCCAAGGATAAAATATGTTATAAGAAAGGCTTTTTGGCAAAAAAAAATAAAAT
>JAMLFT010009463.1:0-12699 GCA_026544285.1 Pachyrhizus erosus | reverse complement strand
TTGTTTATTTAGTTTTATAATATAATATTATTCATTTAATAATAATAAACATATATACATTTTTATTTTTTCATAAATTTAAGTTATATATAATATATTTTTCTTACATGTACCAAGCTATTTAGCATTTTAGTGCCTTTGTGTTTGGTGTCAAAGGATGTCGTAGTAAGTTTATATTTCAAATTGAACATTTTCAATTTTCAAATCCCATATTTTTTAATGTTAAATGTTTGACTAAATTTTATTAATTTAAAAAAATACAAAGTCTTGATTAAGATAATTGAAACTAAAGAAATTAAAATCACCTGTTTAATAAACTATAGAGAACATACTTAATCTTACATTTTGTAATTATTAGTTTTTTTAAAAAATATGTTTTCATACAAGAAAAAACAACTAGCGTTAATTAATAATAATAAAATGCTTATATAAAAATATTGTTTATCATATTTTGTTTTAGTCAACAACAACAGACAAACTCATAGTTTTTTCTCTAATGATTTCAAGTTGTTTTAGTTTATTTCTAATTTTATTTTAACGTAATATTTTTATCCTTATGTATAGAAAATAATTATGTACTTTAAGTATGTTGATTATAATTTTGGTGTTATTTTACTCTTACATATTTAAATAATTGAATTAGCTTTTAATGAAATTATTATTCACTAAATATAACTAACTAATCAATTAATTAATTTTTAAACTTT
The DNA here is from genome assembly GCA_026544285.1 of Pachyrhizus erosus. NCBI lineage: Eukaryota > Viridiplantae > Streptophyta > Magnoliopsida > Fabales > Fabaceae > Pachyrhizus > Pachyrhizus erosus. Next base: position 11,992 of record JAMLFT010009463.1, on the reverse strand, counting down.
TAAAATCATATTTTACTATAGGTAAAATCAAATTTTATTAATAATTTAATTTTATTTATAAAAAAATTATCAATATTAAAATTATTATATTAATGATATTTAAGTATAAATTATGAATATAAACTTAAATAAATTATTTCAGTGTTATGATTTTATAAGTATATATTTTGGTGAATTTTTGTTTTACATTTAAAATAATTATTTATTACACATATCATTTTAAAATATTAAATTATTTTTTTATTTTTTTATCATTATTTGTATATTTATTTTCATAACCATCTATTCTTTTTCAATATTTTTTATCCATATCTCTAAATTTAATTTTAATAATTTTTTTAAAATAAATAGTCCATAATAAAAAATAAAATAAATAATCCATAGTAAAAAATAAAATAAATAATCAAATAGACAATTAAATAAAGATATGAACAAATAGACAAACAAATAAATAGATGGACAAATATATAAATAATAAAATAGATAGATATCTAAAGTAACAAATAAATAGACAAATAAGTAGATAAATAAACATATAGATAAATTGATAGAGAGATTCAATATATCTAATGCATTATAAAAGTAAAATATATTGTTTTTTAAAATGAGGTTTATTATGGCTAGATTGGTAAAAAAAAATTAAAATATTTGGTTTTGTTAATAGATGTTTTTTTATTTTTTTATTTTTCTCTAATTTTCCTTAATTTTTGTATTTTTTTAATATTTTTCATATTTTAATTTTCCCGAGTCAATCCACTTAACTCGTCAATCTTACAAAGGATCAAGTCAAATTATGTCTTTTTCTCATTCACTAAAAAAATGAAATAGCTTAAGTTGACTTACTTTTTTCTCAACTTATAGTGAGCCAAATTCATGTGAATTAAGTTGACCCATGTGTCACCATTAAAAAGGCCTATCCAAGGTTCAATTCAACACAAAAATTTGAATTGAACTAAAAAGATTCTTTTGTAAATAAAATCAAATTATTTATTTGGTTGAATGCACAATTCAAATGCATGTTTGGGTCTCCAATGAAAGTGGCTTTAATGTACATTGGTAGAAAACACTCGTTTGTTACTTTTAAATTCAATGTACTTTTAAGAGACCTTAAACGAATTTTCAAACATAGTTTAAAGAGATCTCACTTTTTAACTTTTGATTTAATGATACTTTTTTAACACTCATGGATCAATTCAACATAGAAAATCGAATCAAACCAAACAGCACCAACTAAAAAACTTATTCTCCTCAAATCGAAGTGAAAAGTAGTTTTCCTGAATTGAATTGGAATGTTTGTTTGGTTTGGTACTTTATTAAAAATGTTTCAATTCTTTAACTCCCAGTACATTTTGGTTCACGAACACTTTTTGAAAGACTCTCACAGTTTCCACTTTATTAATTAAATATTTTCAATATTATTTTCTCTTACGGAGTTTTTTACATGTTACTCCAACTAGCACTTTTTTTCTTAACTATTTCAAACTATTTTCTTTTATCATTATCTACATATTTATCTTTTTAACAATCTATTTTTTTTCAATATTTGTTATCCTAATCTCTAAATTCAATATTTTTTAAACATTGGCATGAACGAAAACACTAAACTTGTTATCTCATTACTTTGTATTTTTGTGCCTGCACTTCTTCAACGTTAATGGCAACTCAAAGTTAGGCTCGAAATGATAGATATTAGGAACAATTATTTCATGGTCAAGTTTAATATATGGGAGGATCGTACAAAATTCAAATAGGGGGGCACCTTGGATGGTTTTCGATCATTGTCTTACAATTCAAACATGGTTATCAGAGTTTGTTTCACCATCAACAAAAACTGAGTAAACATTGGTATGGATATGCTTTCGAGGTTTGAATCTAGTTTATTATTATGAAAGTATTTTGCTTGCTTTGGTAGCAACAATAAGGAAGCTTATTAGAGTTGATTATAACACAAAAAGGTCACTTTGCTCGCATATGCATTAAGATTGCTTTGACTAAACTAGTTGTTGGACGTTTCTAAGGTCGCATAGCAAGTGTTTGAAACAAAGCTTACATTGCAAGCTAACTAAAAATGCATAAATGATACATCAAAGTTTGCTAAACTCTCTTAAGCAGCCCCAAAACAGCTCACTTAAGAGAAGATAAAAATAAAATACACTTTTCAAACAAGTCTCACTTAAACGATTTCAAAATGGCTCGCTTAAGTGGAGTCAAAACAAAAATAAATTTTCTAGACAAATCTCACCTACGTGAGCTAAAAATGGCTTGCTTAAGCGAGGTTAGACATAATGCTCAAATTCACTTCTTTTAAGAGGTTCTCATCCTTGATCATTATGTTAAACCCTTGCTTGATCCTTTGATGCAATATATCTTGTAGAGCTTTACTTCTTGATCTTGTAAATAGGCCTTTTAATTGAAGATTCTCCTTTTCAACCTCTTTAAGATTCTTGTTGTCTTGAACATTGTTCGTCATGGATAAACCTCTATCAAAATATGGTACACAATTCTACTACTACGATAGTTGAAGATCATTGAAATATAATAGGGAGCAATTTTTACTAATCAATGTGGTAACTATTGACCAAGAACTAGTGTTTTAAAAATTGGCTTGAATTAGCAATAATATGAGATGATCTTATCTATACATGCAGCAATCTGAAGATGATGAAGGAATTCAAAGAAGACATAATGAAAACATTTGAGATGATAGACATTCGCTTGATGAATTACTTCCTTAACACTAAGGTAAAACAACAAAAGGAAGGAATATTTATCTCCTAGAAGAAATACACTAGAGTACTATTGAAGAAATTTAAGATGTATGGTTTCAAATTTATCGCTATTCTACTCTTGAAAAATTAGAAATTACAAATGAATAAATAAATAGCAATCAAATATCACTATATTAGAGAAGCATAAATGAATAAGCAAATTCAACTCGAATGCAGCATGACTAAATATCAAGTTGTAGGCATTTTTACTTAGTGCATGCTGGGATTGCAGGTGGAAAAGTACGTTTAAGGCAAAAGTAATTTTGCCAAAGGATGTAGACCTTTGCTTTTGCTTTTAATTTGCTTTTATCCTTTGGATTTACATGCACAACATTTCCAACTTCAATCCGAACATAAACAAGGCACTACCAAGAACCAAGTTGGAGCAATTATAAACTGTGCTTGGAGTTTTTGAATTTTGTATCAAGCAGGAATGGTGGAAGTTGCTACAAATTTATAGAATATGTAAATATTGCTTGGAGAAAAAGCTTGACTAAATATGAAATATCTAGAATATTTTAAATAAATAAATTAGAGCGTATGTAGAATAGTTTAAAAGAAAAGTCTAAAATAATGTACTATTTTATAATTGTCAAATGCGATGGATGAAGCCCATAAGTAGTCAATGTTGCACCATTGTAATGTGTGAAAGAAATCAACAACTACTTATAATATTGCTTCCTAAATTTCTCTATTTCTCCTCTTCATCTATTAAATTAACAATATTGCTACACGGTTGTTATCTTTTTTCTCTTCAAATGTCAATTGTTAACCTATGCCTATTTCCTAAAAATTCTAACAATTATGATGTGATCATTTAGGGGCAATTTCAATATGGTATTTACACTACTAAATTTGCCTACGAATGGTTGATCCATGAGTATATAAATCTTAGTAACTTGTCAAACATTGGAGCTAGGTTTGGAAGCTTCAACTAATTGAGAATATTGAACACTTCACATGGTTGGTCCTTCAAAATAGTCTTCCCACTAACTCTTTTTGCTTTAAGCGACATATTTCTTCTTATTCTTTTTGTTGCAGGTGTGACTTAGAGGAAGACAATATAGTTCACTTGTTGAGAGATGATAGCGAGGTAACTTAAGTTTGGAACCTTGTGCAAATAAACACAAATGCTAACTTTTTTTTTACAATGAATGAAGATACTTGGTTTGGAACTTAATTGAAATGACATGGGAATATTTTTACTTGCACTTGTTGGTTCATTTGGAAAGCTAGATCTTTAAGGATCGTATTTGTTTGCACAGTATATTATAAATCAAATAAAGGTCACTCTTGGTTTATTATCAACTTCCTCAATAACTAAAGATAAAGGTCACTCTTGAAAACTTTCTTGGAAACATAGGCATTTCTAGCTTTGGCAGGATCAAAAGATACTCAAATGGAAGCTAGTTGATTGGGTTCTTTGGTTGTTGTGGTCGTACTACGAATGATAGTAGAGTCATTGGCTATCCTTCATGGTTTAAGTGTTACTTATAACCCTCATTTTAAAAAGGTTATTTGTGAAATTGATTTCTTATGGCTTGGAATTTGATTTGAGATTTTCTTCTCCATTGCATTCTTAGACTTTTATTCTTATTTATTCTATTCTTAATCATATAAAAGCTTTCTTAAAAGAATAATGGCAACTCTCCTTCAATCACACTTTGAGGTAAAAAACCAATGTGTTGATTAATTATCTAAGCATGATTCATCAACAAGTATTTCATGGATGCAATGAGATTCTTGTCCTCAATAGATTGTAGTGTATTATAGATATTGTAGGTGTTTTTTTTTTTTGTAGTTAGTTTGTCTCTTTTCTTTTTTTCTTACTAGTAAAAAAATCAATTTTAGTAACCTTTTAAAATAAAGTTAAAAATAATTGTATATAATAATTTAAATAATTTATATTTTAAATTAAAAATATAATTTACATCTTCAACATATTTTATCCATTAAATTAAACAGAAAACAAAAGAAAGAGGGTTGAATTGTACTTTAAAATTTTTGTAAAACCTTTAGTGAAAACACAAGAAAGATTGTTTATTCTTTTTAAAGGAGAATGAAAAAATATGTTTTAGAACATAATAGATAGATTATAAAACTCGTTATAGAGAAAAAAAAATCTCCAAGTTAGTAAAAAACTAAAAGATAGCAAAAGCACACAAGAAATTTTATACTAGTTCATCCCTACCACTGAGACTACAACCAGTTCTTGGCATACCGTCACTATTTCAACAGGATACAAGTATTTGTTTACCAATTCATTTATGACTCAATATCAAGTAGTAGTGTTTTGAGCCTCTACAAGCTACTACACATGAGTATTTTTTTCTCAAGCCAATTTTAGCTTAACCTTACAAGTCTAAAGAAAGATCGGAGCTCAAGTGACTCTTACAATGTTTATATGAGATGAACATGAGCAAGACTTAAGAGTCTACCTCTTAAATATGTTAAGTATTTGAGAGCTTTTACAAGAACTAAAAATGATACAATGAAAAAAACTTAGAAATATTAGCTTTTGTAATTTGTTGAGGACAACAAAGAATATTCTTTGTATCATATATGTGTTCATTTTATTAGTCTTCTTCTATTTATAGGCAACAACTTTAACTATTCATTGTCTCACAATGGTTTGCTAGCTTTGCCTATTGGTAAGAAGTCTAAATCAACATTAAATAATGTATTAATTTCTTTTCACCAATTAGTCACCTAATTTCTTGATATAGCAGTTTGTTTATCTTCTTTTGTAGACTCATATTGGATATTAGTAGTCAAATATGGATTATATGTTCTACATGTACTAACATCATTAGAGCACAACTTTTAAGGGTGACAAGAGTCTTTGGAATACACTTCAATTTGTCTTTATTCTTCAAAACATTCTTTGCAATATAATAAAAATTTGGTTTTGTGTCATAACTCCATATTGTAATAAATATTTCAAAGTTCAGATAAGCTGAGACATATAGATAGATGATAGCGCAAAATATTTTGCAAACTATAAATAGATTATTTGTCTAACAAACCATCAAACAAATTATTTGTTTCTCATAGATGGTAAAAACTTAGTTATTATTTGCAACATCAAAAGATAATATTTTAGGGACTTGATTCGTCGTTTCCTTCATAATCTCCTCCTTTTTATGATGTAAAACAATAATTCATTTTACTTATGAAAAAATAAACAAGAGATAATAAAGTTATCTTTTGAATGAAAAATAATACTCCTTATACAAACATTGTTTGACCCACCCTAAAATCTTGTTTGCCTTTTTCTTTTGATCTTGGTCTTCTTCTTGCTTCTTGATTTCCATCTCCATCCTCTTTTACTCCTCCTTGATTGGCATCAAACTAACAGGGACTATTGAGTCTGAGTTTGAGTTAGAGGAAGTATAATAATCCATATCTTTATAAAGTTCATGTTGTACACAACAAACTTCATCTTAAATAGCACATCAAACTTTTAGTTCACCTTTAAGAGCCTCTCTAGTTTGTCGAAGCTTATCAAGGACCCATGCCATATCTTTTCTTGTTGGCTATCGTTCAAAGGAGCCCATGATGTTGTCAAGATCTTCAACAATATCAAACTCATAGTATTCAAAAAGAAACTTATAGTAAGGTAATTGGACGATGAAGGAGAACTTTAGAGGAGACATGACGACAAATTGCCACTATGGAAGAAGGATTATGTTATGTTGAGTAGCATTTGCATGTGAGAAGTTACCTTATTCTAAGGAGAACCATTTAGTGCTAAAATGTATTGCATATGGTGAACGCTTCGTATCAACGTCTATGCTCGAAACAAATGCACAAAGTTTATGGTGCTAAGGTATATAAGAAATTTCTTTTTTATCAACACATCCTTCTAAGACAAATGATGTAGTTTAGATTTAAATAGAGCACCCTATTTGACTTGGATCATACGTTTAGGACTATCATCATTTGTGGCAATCTCTTTACCTTTATAAATATCATGAGAAACATGATCAATGGTGGTATCAAGGGCAATCTTAAACTTGGTAATCTTTTTGGCCACACATGTACACTAACTTCCAAGCATGGTTGAACATCCTTGATTCAGTCTTTCAATATTCTTTATAGATTTTGTGTGCAAATGCACCTCTCATCTATAAGAAGTCATCTTGACCTTTAAGTCATAGTGGAAATCACTGAGTTTCCAATTATGAAACACAAGCTTGTCTTTAGGGTTCAACACAAGGTATTCAACATAAGATAGTTTCCTCATATCAAGTTGCACCCAAGGCATTAGAATCGGGTTAGAAGTAATAAGACCTAGAAGTTGTTGGAGATTGTATGGTCTCATATAAGTAACTCATAAAAGAAGTTACCCTTTTGCTTCCATACTTTACCATGAGGAGGGAATTTTATTCTATAGAAGAAGTTATGAATGAAGATGATCCCATTTGGATTTGGGGCTACCCAAGGTCTAGGTTCAAGGACTTGAATGACTAGTCCATATCCTAGTGTAGGAGTTGGAACTTGATGTTCATCAGATGAATGGATGGAAGGGCAATACTTGGAACCTTTTAAATGTACAGTTTGTCAAAATTTACTACATCTAGATGTAAGTCTTCATCCTCAAGTGTTAGGATATTCCAATTCCTACATTGTTGAGATTCTTCCCATGAATTTCACTTCTTCAACTTGAATTCATGGTAGTATCCAATTGTGACTTCTTTAGGAGAAGGAATAATAGGGTTAGAAACTTTGTAATACCACTCTAGAGGGTTACTAATAATCCATTCAAGAAAACATGGCACTATCCTTTAAAGTGGTCTGAACAAAGTGGAAAAAGCTTGAGATATAAGAACCAAAGAATTCCTAGTATCTAGACTTTCTCTAAAGAAAGCTTCCTAATGATGTCTTTTTTTAGTCTAAAGGTGGATGTAAATGGATCACCATATTCAAAAGTATCAACTAATGGTGAGTCAACAAATATAACTACAATAAACTAAAGTATAACTTCATTGAGCTATTCCATTTCTTTAGGTGCAACATTTGGTTTAAGCGGAATTGGTTGAAGCTCCTTACATATTTCTTTAAAGTCTTTTAATGGGATAAATATAGTAAGTACAATAGCATACTGAAGTCTTTTTTGTGAGTTTATCTATGGGTTCAAATGATGTTTATTTGGTTGTGAAAGTCAAAACAAACTTAAAGACAACTTGTTTAAGAAATTTCTCTTCTTATGCTTGAAAAACTTCATCTTGATCTTTCTTCTTCTTTGCCTCTAGCTTAGAAAGAGAAACTGCACATCTAATTTTTTGCTTTTCTTGTTGGTAGGAGCAAGCTTTAGGGATAGAAGATATGTTTTGGAATTTAGAGGGTTGGTCATCGATTTTAGAGACTTTTCTTTTTGGGGAGGATTTTTTTGGTGTAAGGGTTGGTTTCTTGATTTTTATTTGGATAGGTCTTTTGTGTGGGGTTGTTGTGTTTGTTCACATGATGGTATGGGTTGTTTTCTTTTTCGAGAGGGTAGTGATTTGTAAGGAGAAACAAATAAAGTAGGTTGAAAGAGGGATTTTGTTTAAGGCTTACTAGACAATTCTCTAATCTTCTATTGTTGGGTCAAGGTATAGTCTAGACTAACAAATGGATCCTTAAATGATCAAACCACAAATGTTTGCCCTACCAGAATGTCCACTTACTCTTATTTTAATTTATCATCATTTAAAGCAACTCACATTAAGAATTCTCCAAGAATCCCTATCTTCACCATCATTTTAGTAATGGGGATGGATCTCCTAGTTAGAATGAGAGTTTTCACTTCAACTTTTGCATGCTCCATGATCTTGGTAAAGAAGGTGCAGTAAGAAATATGAGTCATGTTTTTCTTTATCTCCTTATCCCTTAGTTTGAAAGATTGTATCGAATAATGCATAATTATCTTAAGTAGATTCAATTTTTGTCCCACCGTCATGTGGTAGATACTAAATTTGTAACGCCCCTTTTTATTACTTATATTTTAAAAATAAATATATTTTGAGTTATTACGCAAATAAAAACTTACAACTCAACTAATTCGAGGAATTACAATTTGACGATAACTATCTCATTATAATACTTTGATTCCAAATTCTCATTTCATAATATACATAAAGTATAAAAGTCATACACTATTTAAATATTGTGATACAAATACTAAAAACAAAAGTCCTTTTTCTAACTTATTATAATCTAATCGGACGCTTCAGATGGATCTTCTTCATCTGTTGATTCCTCTTTGTGATTCACATTGCCAGCTTGAACTAACCCCATTGAGGACTATGGAGGTTGAGGGGTTGGTGGTCTTCAACGGTTTACCATTATATTTGGAAATCTAGGCGGTGGAGTCTAAGAAAGAACAACTGGTAAGTATGCATGATAGAACGACTATGGTACTACTATGTTGGTGGGTCGAAATGCAAAGTTGACGTATCTGATAAAGGTATAATCACCCTAGACCCTGTCATAGGTCTATCTTCCTTCTAAGGGTAGAATTGTTAGATGAAAAAGTGGCTGAAACTCATCTGACATGCTTCATCTCTAAGAGAGGGGAATTGTAGGAGTGAGTCATTAATTCAGGGACATACGTACGATAAAGGGTAGTCTTTATCTAATGTAACTCTCATTTGAGTGTTCGTGCCTAAATAACTCTTTTAATCGTTATTGGGCCCTTCGCTGCCTCCTACACTACTAACTCCAGGAGGACTTACACGTGCGTATCATTAATATCTAATTTATAACTTTTAGTTGACAATTAGGAGTACATACCCTCTCTAGTACTTGATCTAAGGTACTCTCAATCGAATCTTGGTAATATTTCACTTTGTTGAGGACGTCAAGCCGGTTCTGTGACACCCTCTTTTCTCCGAGTGATTCACAACTTGACACCTTATCTACCCCCAAGGTCTCACCAAGGCCTGCGTAGATTCCTCACGGACCTTCTGTGGTCAACCATTGCATCCCCCATCTTAAATTCTCACTCGATAAGGTTTTCCATTTGATCTTTCTTCCTTATTTCTCCCATCACCTTTGCTCTTTCTTTTAATAGTGGTATTGTTGGCATGTCAGGGTTCTCATAAATATTATTTATTGTTCATCACAATCATTATAGATTATACATTCATTGTTTGAGCATATCTCAGTATTCAGGAAATATTGTCTCTAATGGACAATTAACAAGAATATTTGCTTTTCACAAATAGTAAAATCATTCAACCATATTGATATCATCAATACAATACATTCTAATGTATAATTAGTGATTTACAATAATTATCCACAACGTTTATATTCAAGCAATAGTGCAAGGATATTTTAGTCTTTTACAAATTATGGTTTTCCAAGACTTTCTCCTCATGTTTCTATCAAAATTACTTGGTATGAAGGTTTCTAGTACCTTTCAAGTAGTTTTATGAATTCAAGCAACCAATTTAGAATTAAAAATTAAATTTTTGTAAAGCAAGGGCATTTTGGTCATTTTGGAATTATTTGCCCCTTTTTAAATATTTTAACCCAAATTTCTTGTAAATTTTATAATACTAATCAAAATAAATTAGATCATGTTTCCTGAGATTAGAAAGACCTAGAAATGATCAAATACTAATTTTTACATCCTAGGGGTATTTTGGTCATTTTATGAAAATTTTCCCTTTTAATTAACTTCTTCAGATTTTACCCCTAAATATTAAATTTAGATACAATTTATGGCAAAAAGATATTTACTCTATTTTCTAAAATTTAAATTGGCTAAAAAAAAGGTACAAATTCTTACATTTAGATTATAGGGGCAAAATGGTCAAATTAAAAGTATACTTTTATTTTTAAGGATTTTGAAAATTTCAAAGTAACATTAAAGTTATAGATATGTTTCTAAAATGGATACTAATATTTTCTTTCAAGATTCTGATTCAAAATAAATCAAAACTAAATTTTCTCTTATAAGGGTATTTTTGGAATAATTTAAATAATTTAGTTTTTGTCAAATTTAATAAGAAAGATTTGTTTTATAATTTTAACAAGTTTATAAATATTTTTAAATGAACAGATACATAAATGAAATGAGAAAAAAAAATTGTTTTGTTAATTTTTTTTAAAAAAAATTTTTGCTATCTGCACCCCCCGTCTTCCTAAAATTTCTATTCACACCCCCTTTATCTTCTTCTTCTTCCTTGGTTCAGTTTCGAACCAAAGGGGTTCAAAATTGGGGGTTTCTACTTTTGAGCTTTTTCTAGGCAATCATAGCTTTGCCATACCATTCTAAACGTAAATACAACAAGAATTTAAATAATTAACAGTTACTCCTACCTTTCCGGCGACTCGTGGCAGCGCTCCGATGTAGGGGCTCTACTTGGGTTATTTCATGCCCATTTCCTTTGGTGTTGGCGTCCAAACATTTCCCGTGAAGTTCCAAATGTGTCTAGGTAGATTCGAATGAGAGGTCTTAAGGTTTCGAGTAGGAAATTGTAGGATTAGTTTTGTGATTTTGCGCTCTCTTCTTCTCCTCGATTGGGTTTATTTATAGCGTCTTCAGTGTTAATTTTTCCATTAATCTATTCGCAAAGGATGGGCGAAGCTTTTCATGGAAAAGCTAGGGCAGCAAGTTAAGGGTAGGCGATTTTCCTTGGCTCGAGGCACGACGGTATGGGCGTTTTTACTCGAGGTTGAAGATGACTTGCAGGGGATGGGTCAGCCTACGTGGTGCGCTCCTATTCGTTGGCAGAGTTGCTGAATTAATAATAATATAAATATTATAAAATGTGCTTGGTTATCACCGAACGCACCCTAGCTCGGCGGTTAAGAGGCTAGGTAACAGGCGCCAGGTCCCACCCTCGAGTCCCGCTTGGGGAACTTTCCCCCTTTTGCATTTTAACTATTTCAAGATCAAGATTTGTTTTTTTAGTATTTGTAGTTATTAAAGCATCACATAACTACCCACGTGGGTAGCTCAATTGGTTCGTGCTCTCCTCTCTCTCCCCTAGGTGTGGGGTTCGAACCCCAACACCTCCCTTCTCCCTTTTTCTTTCTTTCTTTTCTTTATTTACTTATTTCCTTTTTTTATATTTTTATTAATTTTGATTTCTATTTTTAATTCTTTTAATTTTTATTTTATCTAAAAAACCCTATAATTCACCTTATATTTACTTTTACTAAATTTAAATTTTCTCTTTTATAAAAACTATTTATCTTGATTAAAATTAATTTGTTTTGTCTAAAAATAA
>JAMLFT010009462.1:0-12700 GCA_026544285.1 Pachyrhizus erosus | reverse complement strand
TTTTAACATTTTTATGTAAAAATCAAGAAATATAATAAATTTTATTGATTTTAATAAAATAGTTGTAAAGTTTTCTAATTTAACCCTTTACATTTTTATTTCACAATAAATACATATGTAAAAGTAAAGGGTATAATTGATAAAAAAGAATAATTAATGTTATCTTGAACTTTAAAAATAACAAATAAATAGAAACAAAATTTTTTAAAAAATTTGACAATTATAAAAGAACAAATGGAATATCTCATATCCCCGTGAGGGAATTAAAAGTATCATCATATTAGAAAAAGAGCACTACATCAATCCATAAAGTGATTGTTACTTGGATTGTAGACATATTGATGGTATTTCATCATTCATATACATATTTGTCCTATCATTTTACTTTGTCTTTGCAAAAGTGTGTTTGTGTGTGCTTGTTTGGGTTACAATAAGGGTAGGTTCTCTTTTTTTTCATTGCATTACTTTTCTAGCTTAAATTTCATAAATACAAATTTTGTTGAATGGTACCGCTATTGTGTGGGGCATCTAGCACATTATATATGATTCTAGGGACTTTGTGCACTCTAGTAAACATAAAAGTCACATTCACATACACGACTAGGATAACAGGTAGCTTATCTATAATAAAAATTTGTATCTTCAAAAGAAGATAGTGGCAAAACCTATGTAATATATGAGCATAACATGGACTATATTTAGATGGTCCAAAACATTATTTATTAACTATATGAAAATAAATAAATATGTGAATTTTATGAAAATAAATGAATATGTGAGCTTTGTGCATAGTTATACAATAAACAACACAAACAAGGAAATCATTTTGGTAGATTTATAATGTTTTATCTTGACTAGTTTAATAAATAATTTTGAATTTGAATTTTGAATACATAGTTGTATTAAATACTTTGATGAAGGATTTTATTACTTATAATGATCTTATCCAACTTAAATAGATTTGTCTTCTTTAAAAGATACATGTAATTTGTATCCAAAAAAAGTTTACTTTAAATAAGATAATACATCAAAACTTATAAAAATAAAACCTTGTCCAATTTACTTTGTGGTCATGCTAAGCTAAAAGAGCACTACTCATTATAATTACCAATGTTTAATGTAAATATGTAAGATTGTTCATGGTCATAAGTGATTTTTTTTTTTTTTGTTTATCATGTTATTGATATGATATTTTTTGACTTTGTAGATAATCTTCAATAAAAATGAGTGAAATTTTTTTATTTTTTTTATTTATAAAATCTCTTCTTTTAACAACATTTTATCTATTTATAATATTTTGAGATCTTGTTTAAGAGATCTAATCATACACTTAAACAAATAATATATTAATTCGTTATAAGTGATCTAACTATTATAATATTTGAATGTGATGATATAAAATTAAAAAATTATTAAATAATATTAGAATAATTCATTAACTAATAAAAAAAATTGATTGTAAGTAATTTAAGTACATATTTGATTTCTCATCCAGAATTCACGTTTAGTATAAAATCACAGAAAAATAATGCAAAATCAACTGTTAATTGCGTTGAGGATGCTTAACTAGTTTCCAAACACACTATAAAACTTAAGTAGATCACGCTATAACAACCCATGTTATATAGCACTGAATAAAAGTAACAATAATAAAAAGTACCATCATAGCCAATGAAGTTGTCCAGGCATCATCTGGGTCACATATTCCTGGCTATTTATCATTTGCTAATTTTTCCCAAGCTAGAGTATCTATGGAAAGTTTGGACATATCTCCCTTGGTGACCCTTTCAGATTCCCTTGACATTTTCGTGAAACATTTAGTGATTTTATTACTTAGTGATGCTGTATTTTCCAAAAATAGATAAAGTAAAATATTTGTACCCTGTTGAGCCATTTAGATAGACTCTACTCTATGTCACTTACTGACATGATAATGTATATATTATAAGAAAGTTATGTTATAATAGACCCTATTATTATTATTATTATTTGTATTGGGTCTATTTTCTATATTAAATAGGGTCTATTCAAACTCCATTTATATTTGTATCTTTCTTTCTTTTAACATAACCTTGTTGTTCTATTAATCGTGCATATATGAATCAATAATGGTGACTCAATTGGAGGCTCCTTAAATTTGGCTTTAATTAAGAAACAAATACCGCAATCTTAGGAAAGACATGCTTTAATTATGAGGCAGAACTTTCAATGGCTACAAGTTTTAACACTTAAAACAATCCATGGTACTGATAACAAAAACATTGTTGAGAAACATGATACCCCATGAGACGAGGTGTTTGAGGAACGTTAGGCCAGGAAAGGCTTATGTGGCCCATGCATAAAGGAGAAGTGCATGTGATTGATCAGTCTCAAACAGAAACTTGGAGGGAATTTGTACTTAAAAAATGGAATTGCATACGAGGCACAATGTTGGAGACAATTCATACGGCATCATTATGTGGCACAAGCACATGCTAAAAGCACCATGTGCTCGTTAATGTTGTTAACTACCATTTCATGTTTAGGAATTATTCTAGCTCCATTACCTTTCCATAACCACCAAACTCGGCATTTAAGGCAATGTACCCTATAGTAATGAGTACAGCATTTGGTAAACAATTATTTTGGAAAATAATTTGTTTTTAAGCTGTCTTAAAAAAGTTTCTAACTTATTTTAGCAATCAGTACAGCATGCTGGTTTCAATTTCATTTCAAAGAAGTTTTTCAATTTAAAAGGTCTTTTTAATTTATGTAAATGTTGCTTCAATTTATATTGTAATATTTGAGGAATTATTTGACTTTCAGTATTACTTTTGAAAACCAGCAAACTCGTCATTTAAGGCAATGTACCCTTTAATAATCACCATACAGCATGTGGGAAGAAATTATTTTGGAGAATAATCTTTGTTTTTCTGCTGTCCTTAAAAGTTTCTGGTCCATTTTAGCAATCTGTTCACCCTTTTTTAGTTTTATTTTTTAAAAAAAATTCAAAAGGTCATTCAATTTATATACATGTTTGCTTCAACTTATTATAAGAAAAATATTAAGTAATTTTCTATAAAAATTTTAAAAATAAAAATAAAATTTATAGGTGAAAAAAAAATTCAGACGTAAAATATTCCTAAGATAGTAATTTGAGAATAAGTTATAGTAAAACCCTCATATTTTAATGTAAAAATAAAAGTGTTTCATAGTAATTAATTATAAAATTACATCATAATTGACCATATCCAAATTATTCATAAAAAGTTAAATAACTTCTAAATATAAATCAAAAATTTTCTCAAGAATCTTATTTTTAGTAATTCGATTTCCTCAAAATACCAAAAAACTACCTTAATAATCACCCCCAATTCTATGACCATTTTCACACTAAAATATATTTTATTTCTAGTCACCTTTCATGCCCTTCTATATTAAAAACTAACACCTCAACTAAAAGTTAAATAGAAATGACAGACAGAACATGAGTTTTAATGTTAGAATAAAAAAAAATTAACGATGTCATTTTTTAACTGGAGAGACAAAAATAGAAACAAAAGTACATAATTTCAATTCATCATCTTCATATTTAGGTAAGAGTAATAATTGTCTCAACAGCAGAAATTTAATTTAAACTTGACATTTTCTAGATTCAATAATAAATGCACACCATGTGCGGTGTTTTTCATTTTCAGTGTTGTGACATGGTTGCTAAGAGGACACAAGATTTCCTCCACCAACCCTTTTGTCAGCAAGCGACAAAATGTACAAGTGTCAGGTTTTACTTCAACTAAATGTCCAGCAATTCAAATTAACTCCTTTTTACATTTAGAAATTTAGAAACTTGTTACATTTTACTGATGATTTCCATCCTCTCCGTGTATAGAGCATGGTCATGGTGCACCAAAATTACACTGTAAGGACTATGCACACGGTACTAAAAAATGAGGCAATGTGAATTGGAAAATTTTCTATATCACTTCTGATGCTAGATCATTTCACAATGACAATGGATCAGGGCTGCAATATGTTAAAAAGCACAACCCAGTTACAATGTCACTATTATAAATCTTGCTGCCAATATATCCATGTAACAAAATCTAAGTGTATGTAGGTTGTAACTTCCCGAAGGCCATGTTGCAGCAGATCTCAACTTTGTGCAGCGTTAGCTCATGTATCTATGCACCATTCATTGCAGTGTCAGCATGGAGTGCATGACCATCTTCCAGAATCTTACCATTTGCTTGAGTTCTCTGCCTCTGAGTAAAGTCACAACAACCATGTTATGTACAGATCACAGACAATGACATCACATAAAAAGAAGGGAGAAGGGAAAGAGAGGAAAAAAGGACAAGTAGAAGACATTCAACACACCCAATCTGCAGGGTCAACAACAGAATTCCCATTCAACATCTTGTGGTTCTCTTCATTGGTCCTGCCATCTTTGTTGTCCTTGGTGCTTAATGGTAGCAGCAGGGCAGCAGCATTTGTCCGGTCCGGCAATTCTGTAGTAGAATGACCAAGTTAGCATAACAGCAAATTGCTGTTGAATTCATAATAGCACATGTAATTATTTCCAAAATGTGCAAACCTGGTAATTTCTTCTCAACAAAAAATACCACCAAATTAACAGTATACCTGCGAGGATTCAAAACATTAAACCAAAATGGACATGGACCACAAAATTTGAACATTGCAATTCAGAAAAATGTTCCTTACCAAGCAACAACTACATCCACCGTGTAATGTTTGCGTGATGCTATTATCAAAAGAGACTGACACACAGCAAGAGTCCACCCTAGCTGCTTTATACATCTGTTGTGATTCATGAATAAGCACAGGAAGTTATAACAGAAATTTAAATTGTAGTACAATATGACAGTAAAGAGAAATGGCAAGTCCTAAAAAATAATGGATAATTACAGTGACTTTCCTTGAGGTTAAGGATGATTACACCCACACCCTTCTTGATTGAAAAATTACGCTTACCTCCCTTGTTTTGTCATTTTTAAGAGCAATCTGTATATGATTCAACTTAAAAGTAGGCGGGTACGTTTAATTTTTCAAAAATAACGTGTCAAATGAGTATAAGGGAACTAGGTGTAATTTTCCTATCAAGAAGGGACGGGGTGTACAAACCTCAAGGGAGGTTGTGGTAATTATCCCAATAAACAGTGAAGCAACCAAAAATGTTACTTCAGTGAAACCTTCTGGAAAACTTAAATCTTAAGAAAATGAGTCAGACACATATAAAAGAAACATATGAGCCAATTTACCTTCGTGTGCCGTATCTATGATATGTAAGAACAAAGACTAGAGTAAAGATCATGTGTGATGAAAATATCAAATCACCACATCCATATATCACGCCATGTGGAACTGCATGATGAAAACCACATGAGCACCAAAACAACCATAAAGGAGTCAAAGTTAAATAACTCTAGTACAATAGTATACTAACAATTAATCAAGAGGACTTCAAAGACACTATCTGGACGAGGCAGTGTAGCAAGTTTAGACCCCTGCACAATACACAAAGTGGAGTTTAATTAAAAAGATTATTTGAAAAAAAACCAGCTCGCTCAGTTACCACTCACAGTCACCAAGAAAGAAGAAACAATTTAAATGCAACTGGCACGATGTTTGTTTAAAAAAAGCACACATTCTCAATTAAGTTTACCTCTCGGCAATGGTAGTTTGGACCTGGAAGCTGCGTAGCATAAAATGTCACTATGCGAAGAGCTTGGGAAGCCTGCAGTTAACAATTACAGAGGAAACATGCTTATCAAAAAACTGTTATATACGCATATGCAATAGGTTATTAAATCAATTCAAAATATTGAAATGGCCATGAACTGATTCTGCTTGCTACACATAAAAGGAAGCAAAGGAATGCCAAAATTTAACAATGGCTCTATGATCATCACAATGATCTTTTATGAAATCATTTATATATTCTTATTAACAAACTTTTTCATGCCTTAAAATGCTCAAATAGTTAAGCCTTAAACTTAATTTACTTCCAAAATAATGGCAATTATCCATCTATTAGTAAGTTTCACAACTACTTAAAGGGTTAAAAAACAATATGACAAAGCACAGCAAGTCTTTTACTTTTCTATTTTCTGAAATACAAAGACTTCAGAAAAGACCTACAGTAAGTCAGCAACTATAAATATAGATAGAAAGAGAGGAAACCAAAGTCAAACAGAAACGATGCTCGCTTTTACATCAATATGCATGGAAGCATAACTAGACATAAGCTGCCAAATCATATATTACTTTAGTAATCAGCGTTATCTTGGTTGACAGCAAGGACTGCATTTTGTCTTGGAAACACGCTAATTCATTTTCTAACCCTAAGTACTACTCAAATGTTTAAAACAGTTATAAATAAATTAGACATTGCTAAACACATGAACACTTACAACTAAGAAAGATAGAACCCTGCACCATATTACAACCGTGTAGATCTTTTTGCTCTTGAATATAAAAGGATGAAATGTCCACTGCAAAAGCACATATTGTAGAGCATACCATTAAATCTTCATAAAAACTATGGACTTGTTGCATTATTGAAGACCGGAACTTCACAGGAAAAAATCAAAACCATACTGGCAACTGAATGAAAGCGGAGAAAGGAAGAAGATTGAAGAGGGGAGGAGAATTCTTACAAGGACAAAGGATAAAAAGATAAAGGTAAACAGTGTTTCACTAATGTAACCTTTGTCTTGTCCAAGTTCCTGTAACAGAACCAAGATTGAAAATTGAAAAGGCAGTCCTAGGTAAGACAGATTTTTGACACAGAAAAGGGAATGAAAATTACAAACCGGAAGAAGAATGAATCCAAGATCCTGTAGTGTAGGGCCAGGCCTGTGTAAATAATGAACTCCTCGTGCAGCCAAACCGTGTATGTACTGTAAGGAAACAGTTTAATTTGAATTTAGATATGAAACAATCATAAATAAATAAATAAAAGTATGTCAAATTACATAGTATTTTAATTAGTTAATGTACTAAACAAATAAAACAACCCTCGTGCATAACACTAAACAAAGGATATAAAGCTTCGAAATATATACAAAATTTTTCCATTCTTATTTTTTTCCTTTTCTCAAACTAAAAGAGAGAGAGAGAGAAAATGCTTGATAAAACATTTCTACTGCCTTCAACAAGTAAATGCAAACTATTAAAGGCAGGCTTTCTGTCAACGAGAGAAATGAAACATTTCATCATGTGGGAATCTGAGCGCTCCACATGGACTTGAGTAAATTTGCAATTAAGATGTAATAAATAAGTAGAGTCCATTACTTATGTCAGCAATCAGCAATTCATTCAGGACACAAGAATTGATCTAATTTTGAGCATGCATCGAATGCCTCATTCTCAGAGTTGCAGAATATGACAAATTCTTGTCACTAGATGATAATCTTTGACAAAATAACGTTAAGTGATTAAACACAACTTTAGTATATTAAGCCAGGTTGCTAATAAAGAAAAACAAGGAATCTCCAGAAGTAACCACACCAACATGAAGGAGAACTTTTAGTAGCGTTCAAGTAAAGTTCCCACAGCAACCACATATGAAAACCATTTGAATCACTAATCCACAAAAAGAAAGACAAAAGCATCTTTGCATTCCTTTCACAAAAGGGTAACCAGAACAACATATAGTTAAACGATTCACAACATTGATCAACAGAGGGGGAAACAAACCTGAAAAACAATACCAGCGAGAAGGTACTTCCAATACTCCAAAAGGAGGTTGATCTCCGTCGTTGTCTCTGCACAAATTCTCTTCCATAGCTGCACATTTAAACATTGATTAAAATTAACAATAAATTGAGATGATAAAGAAGAAAAGGAACCATAACCGGATGAAAAAATTTTGTGCTAAGATAGAAAACGGTGCACAAAAACAAAATAACGAACCTTGGAAGCCTCGCGACCAATGTAAAGTGACATGTTCTTCTTCTGTTCTTGTTGCTGATGCTTATGTTGTTGATGATGTTGTTGATGCTGTTGTAACCGTATAACGACCACTTCCATATTACTTCATAACGACACTTTTAAGGTCAACATCATTGGGCTCAAAAATTAAGCCAACAAACGCATCAAAACCCAGATAGGAATCAATGCTTTTCCCACTTTCTCCCTATGAAAAACTGAATCTTTCCTTGGAAAAGTACACACCCACAAGGCAGAATTGAGAGACAAACACAACCGGGTCTTCAAAAATCCGATTCAAAAACGGAGAAAACGAAAACAGAAGAGGATCTGAGGAGAAAAAACTAAAACCCAGAAAAGATGGAGATCGAGAGAACCCAGATGATGATCACAAAACGCCCAGTTCCCAGAAAATTCAAAAAATTCAAAAGGGGTTCTCTGAAACAGAACGAAAATTACAATGGTGAAAAGGGGTGTTTGGGCTTTGCTTTCTCTCTCTAGACTCTCTCTCTCTCTCTTCCCTCTCTCTCTCTGAAGTTTCTCTCTCCGATTCTCTTCCCTTTCTCGCTTGGTCTGACTGCAATGCACGCGAGTTGAACGCGGAGAAGACGGTTGAGAAGAGAGGGAGAATAACCAATATTTATATATAAAGCAAGTTGCTCTTTTTTCTATATTCACATTTTTGAAATTTTCTCGCATTTAAAAAAAGGGCAGGGTGTTGATTTTTCTATTATGATTTTGATTTTGAATACAAAAACGAAAAACAAGGGAAGATGATGAGGAGTGAGAAAGATATTGAAATGGATAGATTAGATACATGCTTTGACGCCACCAACACATGTTTCACTTTCTCTCTCCTGTTGGATGCTGTTACTAGGAAAGTGAGAAACACAGACAAATAAAACCTCGGCTCGGTAGAATCTTCCGGCTTCGGAAAATTGGTGTTACCAAAAAAAAAAAAAACTCTTTTTTTAACTAAATATAAAAATGAAATTTGAGTTGGGTTAATTATTAATTATTATTCTTCTTTGTTTGAAAAATAGGAACAATGATTACGTTGGTGGCTAATAGCAACAATGATTTAGTAGGAGAAAAAGAAAGGGTGGCTGTGGATCCTCTCGGGTCCTCCGGCTTCGGCCTGCAAATTTCATGTTAGTTGCGCAGTGATTTTTCCTTTTTAAAACACACTTCCTTAAATTTTCGTACGAATTTAATATCTATATATTGCTTACAAATTTATATTATATCAATGAGATTGAATTTAGACATCCTGGAGAACAAAGGTTAAAAGAGGTGTGAGAAACACATTAACCCTCTTTTATTATTTAAAATTTCTTAAAAATTATGAAATTAGAAGAAAATTATTAAATAAAATGTAAGAGTTATAATTTTTTGTAATAAATTTCAATAAATAAAAAATGTATTTTAGTATTTCTTATCATTTAAATCTTTATAAGAAGAAATGTTTATATTTAATATTTGATCGTGTTTCGGATAAAATTGTTTTTAAATGATGAAATATATATATAAAAAAGATATACATTATTGAAAATTTCTTAATTATCTATTATATAAAATTTTATTGATATTTAAGAGTTCATTCACAAGTTAGTTCAAAGTTAGGAGAGAATAGAAACGAAATTCATCAAAATTGTTCGATTATGACAAATTTCCATTAAATCTAAAACAAACCAACTCATGGATTGTTTCAGTTGAAGTTTATGATATTTAATATTATAATAAAATTTAAAAGATGTTTTAAAAAGTCTGAAAATTTCTATAATTCTATTATTTTTTCCAATAATTTAAATTTAAATTTAGAGTTATAACAAATAAAAAATTATATAAAAAAGGAATGATACAAAAAATAATTAGATTGGATGATTGGGTTGATCAAGTTATTAATATAAATCTGATGTCTGAACTAATGATGGTCCCAATCTTATAAATTTTGTTGGCATCAAATTCAGTTAAAAAACGAACTTAATTTTATTTAGAATAATCAAATTAGTGAAGTGGAATTGAATCAATTAACACGCTTAAATAATTGATATAATTTCTGTATATACTTTGTAAGTTTCATCGTTCAATGTTATAAAATACTTTTTTTTTTTCTTCCTATATAGCCAATCCTTTGTATTGATAAATAATTGAATAAAATTGTCGGGTGTTCACTCGCAATGGAATTAATCTTATTCAAATTAACTACTTGAAGATCATGGTTCAATTAAGTGCTTAAAATAACATTTATTAGGAGAGCAACTAAAGGAGCTCTTGCTAAGAAATATTTTCCAATCTCATGGAAAAAGAAAATAACTAATTTGTAAGGTAAAGGCAATTACAATGTAGATTGTATTGTTTAACTAAAAGAATTGTTTTAATATTAATATAGCTGTTGGCGATCGCAATTCAAATACGTCTACAAAGTGTTAAATGACACCAAAGTTTAGCAAAAGTGTTAAAAATAATAACATACTTATAATTTTTTTTATTCTTCTAAATTAAGGGGATCAAGATTCATCTCCTTAAAAATGTGAAATCCAGTTTTGTATGATGGTTTGGTCAATTTGGTGACTTGAATCATTTTACAAAACTGGTTGATGATATTGCAATTTAGGCAGTCTAGTTTGGTTTAAAAACTAGCTTTCGTTTGATTTTTATAATACAATTCGGTTTGATTCTTAGTCTAGTTTGAGTTTTAATAAGTTCTTTGATCACTCCTACAAAAAAAAATTCGTAGCATCATCTAATAATTTCATGTTTTAGTTCTGGAACTATATATATTTAATATCCACAAATATAAATGTATAATTTAATCAAGAAAATAAACTCCATTCAATAAAAATAGAAAAGTACATTAAATTCAAAGAAAAAAAATACAATTGAGAGGCCTTCAAATAACTTTACACAAATAGTCCTCACATAATTGTAGCTAAAATGTTTGGTTTTACATTGGAAATTCATTCTAAATTTATAATTGATTTTAGATAAATTTTTCAAGTTTAATTCCATATTATAAAAGAATTTAGAATTGATTTTACTTTTAAAATTAATTTTAAATAACATTTATGTTAAATAAAAAAATTATATTAACTTTTACTTTAAATTTAATTTTATAAAAAAATATTTAAATATAAATCACATCATTTTAAAATTAATTTTAATCAAAATTAATTTTATTCAAAATCAATTTTGATAAAGCACATACTAAAATCATATACAATATGTTACATCCTTGTGACACAGCCACAATCAAACATAAGAAACTAAGAAACAAATAAAAGTACATCAAGTTGGCTTGATATCTAACAAATTATTTATATATTTTGTAAAACCCATTGTTCAATTACTTTGTATTGCTCTCAACTCTCAAGCTTTCTGTGCTTTCCTTTCAACATGCATCCATACCTTCTTCTGATTTCCACAGCTTTAGTAGCAATAAATCCCCCAAGTCATTCTATTTAACACCTTTGATTAATATGCCATTGTATTTCAATGACATTGATAAATGATGGAAAGAACCTTCAACATGTAGGTAAGGTAAATATTTAGAAGAAAAACATGGTCTTTTTATAATGATTTTATTCAATTAAAATAAGATTGTTTTAAAAAAAAATCATGTGATTAAAAAATAAACACACTCTATGATATCTCTTCCTTGTTTTTTTTTTTAAAAAAAAAAAAGGTGGGGTCAGTGACTGAGAGATACAGGTAGGCCACGTGGCCAACGACATTTTCCTTGCAGTTGCACTGCCTGTCCCTTTACGCACGTCGTTTTGCCAGCCCATACGGGGAATCTGCCACTTCACTCTGACCGAAATCAAATTCCAAATAATTATATTAATGAGAAAGGTATAAGCATCAGAATTTTTAGTTGTTTATTCTTTTATCAAAGGATTCTATGAAAAAACTGGATTCAAAGTTATTGTATTAACCAAAAAAGTATAAAGTAAGCACCACAATTTTAGTAGTTTATTTATTGATCAACATGGATAGTTGTAAAAGCCTGGAATATTGGATGTTGATTTGTTTGTTTTAAACTCTCCTTTTCAAGAAGGGGAAAAAAGAATGCCTTCAGTGCTTTTCGGAAGGGTGAAAAATGCTACCTGAAACAATGTTCTGGTTTAAGACCTTGCATTGAATTTGTGGGGGCATTCCAATCAATTTGTACTCACTTGAATTTAAAGGAATTATTTTATTTCCTGAAAAGTATTTTTAAATTAAGTTCTAATTGAATTAGTTTACTAAAAATTAAATAGTTATTTACGAGAAAATTTTAAAACATAAGATAAATAAGTATAAATAAACTTGTCGAATGAAGATGTATGTTAGATGTTCCTTTCCTTGGTTACGTTCTTCCTAAATTAACTAGATGAACTTGCATGAGTTCCCATATCTAGTTTGTTTCCTCGCTCTATTCAAATTTGAATATAAGAATCACACTAATCTGTTTATATTATTCTACGACGCAATATTTTTCTTTTGTTCCTTTCGTTAAGTACGGAATAAAGTTTAATAATTGGTGTCTAGAGCATGCTTATATAGTTCATTATTGATGGGTCAACTAGGTTGTTATATATAGGTGAAAATGAAATGTGAAATGCAAACTTTATGCTTCTTTTTATTTTTTTTTTGGTATATTTTGAAAACAACTCATTACAAATCTTGAATGTGTGAGAAATCCAGTAAAAAAAATGTAAATTTTGAAATAAACTAACAAACAAATACCTCATGCATATATGAATACTTATAAATACAATGATAGTATGAA